>JAYJMB010072806.1:0-23618 GCA_036873735.1 Pouteria campechiana | reverse complement strand
TAATCACTTTACAACTCAATTAACATTGAATTCGTCATAACACTAAGTTAATTGAGTTCCTAATCTATTCCAACCATTGCATAATGTCATTATATATGAAATCCCTAATTTACTATTCACTTTAATTACTATTTTCTTCATGGATCACAACATAATTCAATTTTCTCACATCTAAAGTATGTCAAAAATACTATAATTAACCAATTAATCATCTTATCCTTGATTCTCACATCAATCCATATGTCGAAAATACTATAATTTACCTATTAATCATCTTACCCCTGATTCTCATATCAATCCATACCCAATTCCCCCAAAAAGTTACTGTTCATAGTTTACTTCAAACCCTAATGGCGCAAACCCCAAATTTTCATGCCCAATTCCATTCTAAACCACTATTGTGCATGGATTAATCATTCGCCTTTTGGTTTTACACATGCATCCCTACCAATTTGCCAAAAAATCATTGTTTACAGTTCATACAAAACCCTAGTTAATAGAAAATCACAAATTTAGTTAATAGAAATAACTTACGGTGAAATATAGGTGTGTCTTCTATCTATGAATGAAAATCACGTCCAAGCTACCATTAGCCCCTTCCATTTGTAAGAAATCATTGCTGCCTCCATTTCCCACCATCCAAATCCTCAAAACCCAAGCTGAGAAACATGCCAACATGATTACCCACCTAAATCAAGTTGCTTTCTAACTAATCAAGCAAGAAAATTGGTTAAACAGGGTTTAGGGTAAAGGGTATTGGGAGTAGGGAAGGAAATGGAAAAGAAAAAATTAAAATGGAATGGGGTTTGGGGGTTTAAAAAAATTGCATTTTTTTGGTGCTCTGACACTTAACCATTGTTGTGCAAGGGAAAGTTTTGTCGTTGCAAGGTTTCATCGGACGGCCAAAAGATACATTTTTGGAAGCCTTGCTGTGGCAGAAACCACCTTGCCATGGCAGAAAGTCACCTTGTTGTGGCAGAAAATGGCCTTGCTGCAACAACGTCTCATTGTTTGCCCAAAAGTGTATTTTTTGGAGGCTTGCCATGGCAAAAAAGCTCCTTGCTGTGGCTAGGTCATGCTGTCCGAGATAATGTTACTATTTTTATCATAACTTTCACATATGATGTCCAAATGACCTGATTTTTGAGGCATTGGAAGATACTTCAAGATATACAACTTTCAATCATTACATTTTTCATTAATTTCATGCATAATTATCCTCAAATACTCATTTAAGAAATCAACTCTCACTTCAAACTCAATTGATAACCCATTCATCACAAAGGCTATTCAAAATCAAAATTCACACTTATAATAATCACTAATGGTCTCATTTCACATAAAATACTTTGGATATCATAATAAGCACTTCTCATACATCTCATACATGAAATAAGACTTGTTCATATCATTCACTACCTCATTTGAGGTCAATTATCAAAAATCACCTATTTCCATATGGTTCGATTTCAAACACCATAGGTGTTACAAATACAAACAAATCATTCTTCATCTTTAGCTCGGACAAAGTCAAATGAACTCCTCTTATAAAACATTTGTCAGAGATAAAAGGTTGAAATCAGATCGTAGAAGAACAGCTTGACTTTGGACAAAGTAGTAACATTGTGGATACTCTATTATGGACAAAGTAAAAAACAATCTCAGAAGAAGTTAAGTTCTAGTCAATATCCATGTGCTCCAATGAAGACTTACTTTGTCCAAAACTAACTTCAGACAAAGCCAGAACACTACAAAGTCTATAGCATACTTGGACAAAGTAGACTGCATCATATGACTAAATTTGTTCAAGATTAACTCCATAAAAGTAAGAAAGTGCTACCATACAACTTGGACAAAGTGGTTGACTCAATCATATGATTCTACTCAGAGCCAATTTATTTGATACTAACTTGAGACAAACTAAAGCTCCTCGAACAAAATCCGCGGACAAATTCTGGCTAAAACACTTGAACAAATCACCACACAAGTAGAAGCTACTTACCACTCTAGACAAATCTTCGCATGAATAGATCATATTAAATGACAAAGTAATTTAGCTGACAACGAAAAGGAATTCAAAGGGGACCAATTTTTGTTTAGTCAATAATTCTATTCTCAGAAGCTGCATCTCTTCAAACTCAATGAGCATCTTTCCAAAATAATCAAAGAGTCACCTATGCAGCACTGTAGGCTTTCTAGTTGCTACAAATTAATTAACGGCTTCTCAATGGGAGAAAATTTAGGAAAGTCTTCAACCTCAAATAGAAGCCATTCACCATAAATAGGCTAAACTTCAAAAAGGCACTATAAAGACAGTGCAAAGATGATGAAAAAAGAGTGAGGAAAAAAAGAGAAAAATGAAAAGAAGAAGGCACATAAAAGAGTAACTTCTCTCAAAGAAAATTCTCCCCCAAGATATTCAATCTCTACTACACTGAAAGACAACATGCTTACAAGTTTTATCATTAACAAATTTCTAGAGTATTGATATCCTTGCTCTTTATTGAATATCTATTTCATTTGTGCTTAACTTTTGTACAAATCAGCCTAGCAAAGAGGCAAATTTATTGTGCAATCTCGGTGTAGTTTATCAGCCTTATAAGCTGTTGGTGATCTTGGAAACTAAGTTTCTAGTGAACTCAAGGAAAAATCAAATTGTACAAGTTGGTGGTGAGTTCGGGAAAACAATCAAGTTTGCTAGTGATCTTCAAAACTAGTGAGTTTGTCATGAGCTCAGAATAACCACATTGTATCAATTTGTTGGTGAGTTCTTGAAAAACCAATGGTAGAAGCAGGTATACATATATATATATATATATCAAAATAATAAGTAGGAAAATACAATGGCAGAATAAAATGTTAAATTATGCAAATGGAACTACTATCATGATACTATTCACTCATTTTATTCCAATGATAATTATCATTTCATCTTATTCCTCCTAATCATGTAATCACTTGCCTGCTGCCTGTACCATGCTTGGGAGACCATCAATCAAGTGGACATAGCCACAATCCAAGTGGTCTTAACCATAATGAAGAGGCAATCACAACCAAGTGGACTCAACTTTCTTACCATTTTAGAGCAATTTGGTCCTTCCCTACAACCCCGGCATTACGAAACCCATAACCAAATGAGCTTTAATAGGGCTTATGGTATCTCGCCCTCACTGTATCCTAGAGATCATAGATTTTCCATTCATACTTACTGAGTAATTGGAGGAGTCTCACATATAATAGGTTGATCAAGCCTCTTCGCTAGGATAGGCGGCATCAAATAATAAGGGCAGGATCCTAAATAGTCATCCTGACTAATATCCCAAATCCAATTTCACAAAATCATCAATTCAGTAGGCATTCAACACAATTACTCAACACATATTTGTCTATTTAGTTTTTAACTCAATCATAAAACAACTCTTCAATAATTTAATGCTTTCTTATGTATATCAATTTATTTCATTAATCCTAAGTCTTTTATTTCTATATCATCCTTTAACTTAGCCTAACATTTTACTTTTTTGTATTTCCCTTAAATTCTCTTCCAATAATATATATATTTAATTAATATAAATATAATAAATACACTCAAGTAAACAAAACAACTAACATACAACACCAAAATCATAAAATATGCCATGTTGCCCATCAACGCACTAGCATCGGTGGCGTCAGTTGGGGGCCAGCGGCGCCGGCCCTCTGCCTCCTTGATGGTTCTTCGATGTGGCCAATGCCAGTGGCGCTGCAGTGTTGGGCATCTGCCTCTCAACTCTTGACCTATTTTCTTCCACTCTTAAGTTCACTTCAATCCATCTTACTTTATATTATTGATTGCCATAGTTCACATTTCATTTTATGCTTCATTTATGTTGAATTTTATCTCATCTACATACATAAAAATGTTTATTCTTGTCACATATGCATCAATTTAATTCTCCACATTCCTCTAAGTATGTTATAACTTATATAATCATGTCAAATTGCATCAGTCATTGTGTTATACTTGTATTCTTTCCTTTAACTCATGATCCTCACAATTCTTATACTCTCTTAATCATTTCCAAGAATACAAATATATCATACAACAAACTTATCTAATTTCAACCTCATTTGCACAAATTTCATAAACTTTCATTCAAACATCCATAGTTATAGAAAATTAACCTGCTTACCTTGGAATCACCATCCCGCAACTTTTGTTTACTAAAAGCTTTGTGTCCACAAGATTTGTTACTTCTTTTGAAGATCCTACACTAAAATGACATACCTCCTAATTATTTGAATGCAACAGTAACCAAACAATTGAGTTTCTGCAATAAGTCTTAAATCCCTTAACTTATTGCTAACTAAGATTTATTCTATAACATACTCAAATTTTGCTTAGGAGATGATTATGAGACCATTAGTAGAAACTAATCATGTCATACCTCTCTTAAGGGCATTTCATCAAACATGTAAAAGGCATTTCTCAAAGTTCATATTCCTAGGTAAGATTAACTTGAAATTCTTTACCCAAACTACATATACACTTATCTTAACATGTTTACTATTCCAATTAACATTCAACTTATCCAATTCATCAAACACTTAACAAGCAACTTCTAGTTTTCATTATTACTACTAATGATAGATTAAGAACTCTTTCCCAATTTACACATTAGCAAGATTTAAGTAGACTTATACTTATATTTACATTCAAAACATCAGTTTCATTAGTAAATTCATGTTTTCCATGATTCCCAATTTCCTATACTTCTCAAATCCACTTTATAAACTAGTAATCAAGTAATTACTTCATATAACTCATGAATTAACAATAAATAATACTTACCACTTGATCTCCTTTGATTGTAATCCACCAGACTTGTTGTAGAGCAAAATTCCCAAATTTGCTACAGCCTTCTATGCTTCTAGGTTGTCCTCTATGCCGAAGTGTTGCTAAACTAGCTATCATTGATTTCTAGGAGATATAGTACCAAAATCCATAAGTTTTAAGGGTTTCTCAAGCTAGGGTTTGGTGGGAGAGAGAGCTAGATGTGAATAGGGTCTTAGGGAGAAAGAGTTGAATGTTAAATGGGATTTTGGGAAGACTTTGAATATTTTATACTTGTTTTCTTGTGGTACTCCAATAGTGCATGCACTCAAGTACTCATGTAGCCTGCTTAGTATGTTTTCTATCATATTCTATCATTGTATTTCCTTTCTATTCATCATAATACTCAACTCATTATTCATGTTCATCAAAATTTTCTATCTCCATTTCCCAAATATCATGCATATACTGTCAATTTTTGGTTATGATACAAGTCTCCATGCTGCAAAATTTTTGGGTCTCACATTGTACCCCCCTTATAAAAAGTTTCGACCTCGAAACTTAAGCAAACAAATAAGGATATTTGGTTCTCATCATGTCTTCCAATTCCCAGTTCGCTTCATCTTCTGTATGATGTCCCCAGTGTATTTTAATTAAATGAATAGTCTTATTCCTCAACTATTTCTCTTTTTTATCCAATATTCGAATTAGCTATTCCAAGTACTAAAGATTCTCTTTAATTTGAATTTCTTCCAGTGCTAATATGTGTGATGTGTTAGGTTCATATTTTCTGAGCGAAGACACATGGAAAACATTATGAATTCCACTCAATAGTGGTGGCAATGCAATACGATATGCCACTTTGCCAATCTGATTCAATATTTCATAGAGACCAATATATCTCGGGCTAAGCTTACGCTTGGTGCCAAACTGCACTATACTCTTCATCGGAGATACTTTCAAGAAAACTTTATCTCCTACTTGAAATTCCAAGTCACATCTCCTTACATCTACATAGCTCTTCTGGCGTGACTGAGCAATACAAATCTTTTCCTTAATCTGAGCTATCTTTTTAAGTATATCCGCAATCATCTATGGTCCTACTAGAGTGGCTTTACCAATTTTAGTCCAATAAAATGGAGATCTACATTTATGACCATATAGTGTTTCAAATGGAGCCATCTGAATGCTAGAATGATAACTATTATTGTATGCAAACTCAATCAATGATAAATACTAGCTCCAAGCTTTACCCCATTCTAGAACACATACCCTAAGCATGTCTTCTAGCTACTAATTTACCCACTCTGTTTGCCCATTCGTCTAGGGGTGATAAGTACTACTGAAATCTAATCATGTTCCCATAGATTTATACAATGCTTTCTAGAATTTAGAAGTGAACACTAAACCTCTATTTGAAATAATCACTTTAGGCACACCATGTAATCATACAATCTCTTTCTGATAGATCCATGCATACTTTTCAATAGTAAATGTGGTCTTGATGGGTATAAAATGAGCAAACTTAGTCAGTCTATCCACAATGACCCATACATTGTCAAATCCAGCAGTCATCTTTGGTAGACTAATAATAAAATCCATTCTTACATCTGTCCATTTCCATTTGGAGATTTCAATAGACTATACTAGTCCACCTAGTCTTTGGTGCTCTGCTTTCATGCTCTGGCACACTAGACATGTAGCCACATACTTGGCAAAATCATTCTTCATGCCTTTCCACCAGTATAGACATTTTAAATCATGATACATTTTATTTTCACTAGGATGAATAGTGTATGGCGAATAATGTGCTTCCTTTAGTATTTTTTGCACTACTGCCAATTCCTTAGGAAGTACCAATTGATTCCTGTATCAAATAAGATAATCTATACCCATGAAGAAATCTAGTAGCTCATTTTGTTGTATACGCAATTTCAATTTTTAAATTTCTTCCTCTATTGTTTCTTCTTGACCTACTTGAATCTCGTCTATCAAAGTAGGTCAGATACTTAGTTGATACATCTAGGTCACTATTCCTTTCATTCCAACTTGCACATCTAATTTCCTTAATTCTTCAAACAATTCTCTCTTTTGTGTAAGCGAACTGGCTAAACTACTCCTAGATTTTTTGCTTAAAGCATCAGCTACTACATTCCCCTTTCCTGGATGATAATGAATGTTCTGTTTAGATCATAGTTCTCCAATAATTTAAGCCACCGCCGTTGTCTTGTGTTCAAATCTTTCTGAGTGAAAATATATTTTAAGCTTTTATGATTTGTGTATACACCACACTTTGCTCCATACAGGTAGTGTCGCCATATTTTCAAAGCAAATACTACCACTATTAATTCCAAATCATGAGTCGGATAATTATGCTCATGAGGGCACAATTAACATGATGAATAAGCTATAACACTTACATTCTACATCAAGACACAACTCAATCCATTTTTGGATGCATCACTGTATAATACAAATTAATCTTAACTTGAAGGCAGTGCAAGGATTGGTGCTTCCACCAATCATCTCTTTAATTCTTGGAAGGCATCCTCACACTGATCATTCCACTCAAATGAGACCCTTTACAAGTCAACTAGGTCAATGGCATAGAAATATGAGAAAAGCCCTCAGCAAATCTCTGATAATAACCGGCTAATCCTATGAAAATTTTAACCTTAGTTACTATACTTGGTCTAAGCCAATTTACAACAGCTTCCATTTTATGAGTATCCACAGAAATGCCTCTCTTGAGATTACATGACCTAGAAAAGCCACACTATTCATCCAAAAATCACACTTCTTTAATTTGGCATATAGCCTTTCTTCCCTCAATCTCTACGAAGTCATCCTTAAGTGTGATTCATTCTCCTCTTTGTCTTTTAAATAGATTAAAATATTATCAATGAAGACAATTACAAAGTGATCTAGATAGGGTTTGAACACCCTATTCATTAGATCCATGAAAATTGTGGGAGCATTTGTTAACCAAATGACATTACTAGAAATTTGTAATGCCTGTATTGAGTTCCAAATGTAGTTTTATGAACATTTATTGGCTTAACCGTCATTTGGTGATACCACGACTATAAGTCTATTTTGGAAAATACTGTAGCTCTTTGCAACTGATCTAATAGATCATCTATCCTGGGTAATGGATACTTATTTTTTATGGTAACTTTATTCAATTCCCAATAATCAATGCATAGTCGCAAACTTCCATCTTCTTCTTAAAAAATAGCACTGGTGCTCCCCACTGCAACACATTAGGATGGATGAACCCCTTGTCCATTAAATCCTTCAACTGCACCTTCAATTCTACTAGCTCAACTGGTTTCATCTAGTATGGAGCCTTAGATATTGGCTTTGCCCTAGCCTAGAGATCAATACCAAATTCCACTTCTTGCTTGGAAGGTAATCCAGACAATTCACTAGGAAGCACATCTAGAAAATCTCATACTACTGGTATATCTTCCAATGCCCAATGCTCGGAATGGGTGTCAATAGTTGAAGCCAAGAATGCTTCACACCCTTTCCTCACCAGGCTAAGAGCCTTCATGACTGACACAAGTTTAGGGGCTTTTCCCTCAAGCAAACTCCCAAAGATGATTTTCACTTTATCGGGGGTTCTTAAAGTTACTTATTTGGCTTTACAATCCACCTGAGCTTCATATTTGGCTAACTAGTCCCTACCTAAGATAATATCCAAACCTTTCATGTTCAACACTGTTAGATCTACATAAAACTATCGGCACTCGATCAATTTCAGTATCTCATAACATGCCTCCGACACTATGCTAACTGCCTTCAGTGGAGTAGAGACCTCTATCATATGATGCATGGAGTATTTTGATAGACAAGCTCTATTTACAAATGCAAGGGAAACAAAAGATTGAGAAGGACCCAGATCAAATAATACATAAGCCACACAATCACACACCAAAAGATTACCAGTGATTACATGATTCATGGCTTGAACTTCTTGTACATTGGTCGCTTACACGACCGTAGTCATAGGTGGAATATGGTCCTCATACTGACGGCCAGGAATTGCAATGGGTCTATGACCTCTCCCTCTCATCTAACCTCTGCCACGATCAAGCTGAGATGGTGCCCAAGAAGTCACATTGTCACTTCTTCCTTGATTAGGACAATGCCACTTAATATGACTAGTTTCACTGCATAAGAAACAAGTGAGTGGCCTTCACTGCCTAGGTTCCCAAGGCTGATTCGACCCTTGACTAGTCTCTCTCATCTATTTGGGGGTCGATCTAGTTTGCTTTCCTCCTGTCTTTTTCCTTCTTATAATATTTACAAAATTTCTCAAATACTGCACTATCACTCTACTCAGTTCTCAACCTAGTTTGTCGCCCTTATTCAGTCTCCCTCATTTGTCCCTTCGCTCTGAATTTAGACTGCTCCTTTGCTTCTCGTTCCACTAGACAGGCACATTCCAAGATGTCCTCATACCTGATTAACATAAGCAGAACTAGCTTCTCACGAATATCTAACCGCAATCCTTTCTAAAATTTCTAAGTTGTTTCTAACAAATCCATTTGGGCTAATGGCATTAATCATGCCAATAACCTAAACGGATCCTCCTACTCTTCGACTATTTATTTGCCTTACGACAATGTCAAGAATTGAGTAGCCCATCTAGCCTTCTCACTGGTTGGTATGTATCTCTGGGTCAATATCTCATTAAATTCAGCCCATAACATACCTGTTCCCTGACCAGGAACAGTTTGCCTTTTAGCATGCCACCAACATTCTACCTCACCTTCCAACTGATAGGGTCCATACAAAACTTTATACTCTTTGGGACATTCCATATATTCAAAAGCTTTTTCCATGCTAGCCAGCCATTCATCAATTACATGATAATCCCTTTGACCTTTAAAATGTGGAGGTTTCATAATTTGAAATGACTTCATGTCTAAACCATTCTTAGCTGCCTAGGAGGAGCTTGCCTCATATCAAGTTCCATATTAGTAGGCCTCATACTTGGCCCTATCATCTCTCATCTATAGTCTTCTCTATGTTTGAACCAAGTTCTATAAGGTTTGAGTAATCCCCGAGATCATGGTTATCATGGTAACAAATTCCAGAGCCATTATTAAGGGTGGTACAGGCGGAATTTTTTCCTCACTAAGACCACCATGATTTGGCCTAACTGATCTTGCGGGTCTAGCCTTCGTATAACCTTCCTCATGCTCAACTACCACCTCTTCTGCATCATTTAGGGTCAACCCAGGCATTTCATCAGCCCTGGAAGCTTCCTCTTGAGTTTCCCTTATAACAACCCCTATCGCCCATGTCTAGATTGTCCTTCTCGGTGACTCAATGTCCACCATGGGAGCTTTAATTTATCTAATCTTTTTCTTAGCCCCATTACTATATAGGAAGGAACATATCATCATATAACAACATGAGGGGGTAAGACAATAGCATACTTATTTAATTCAACTTATCAAATTAGTATCTCAATTCACGGCTCACACTAATGTTCCCCTATATTTCTAATGTTTTAAAACTATTTATTTCATATTTTCACTATTTCCTAACACTCTAGCTATTATAATTTTGGGAAGTATAGTTATCCTTTTGGTTATCAGGCATAAACCATGCTCTGATACTACTCTGAAATGCCCCATCTTCCGAAGCATTACTCTGGCAATAATAGGAGAAACCATGGCCAGAATCTTCCCTGAACCTACCTATTTTAACTTGTATATTCATTACAATAATCCACACACACTCAGAATCATAGCCTGTATACATAGCAATAGAGTGTAGAAATCTACCTTAACCCTGTTATGAGGTGACATGCAAGAGTTTATGAGTTATGCATGGTTGACATCATTTGCATCATCGATTGATTCATAATTTACAACTTTATAATTATATACATGCCCAAAATATCACAAAATAAGAAAACTATTAAGAGTCATGGTTTATCCCTTTCTTAAGCTCCAACCCTTCATGGGGCTTGGGCCTTCAAACTATTAGCTAAAATAATTAATAAAAAGAAGGTGAGTTTGGGAAACTCAGTAAGTAGGTGTATATATATATATATCAAAATAATAGGCAAGAAAATACAATGGCAAAACAAAATGTTAAATTGTGCAAATGGAATTACTATCATGATACTATTTACTCATTTTATTCCAATGATAATTATCATTTCATCTTATTCCTCCTAATCATAGAATCACTTGCCTGCTACTTATACCATGCTTGGGAGACTGTCAATCAAGTGGATATAGCCACAATCCAAGTGGTCATAACCACAATCAAGTGGCAACCACAACCAAGTGGACCAAACTTTCTTACCATTTCAGTGTGATTTGGCATTCCCTATAACCCCAGCTACAATGTTGCAAAACCCATAACCATATGAGCTTTAATATGGCTTATGGTATCTCGCCCTCATTATATCCTGGAGATCATAGGTTCTCCATTCATACTTACTAAGTAATCAGAGGAGTCTCTCATATAATAGGTGCAACAAGCATAAAAAGAGGAAAGTAAAAACAAACAAAAATGGAACAACATTAGGGGATTTGTCATTATTGGAATCAATCAAACAATTTATATTTTATTTTATTAATTGTCCTTAATTGATTGCACTTGCTGCGTACATTGAAAAAATTACATGTTCACATCCTAGACCACAGATGGTCCTAATTACATCTCCACAATGGTATAGCACCCTTGATTAAAAGAAAAAGTACAATGCATTTAAAGACCCAAAAATAAAACACACACTCTCACAAAATGAGTGTGTGCTATCTTTGGGATCGCGGAGCACATTGCGATTACTAGATATTTAGGAGATCGCCTCAAGTTTATGAGCGGATAGGACGACATGACTTTAGATTGGGTTGCTAGACACTGGGTCAACCTAAAGAATGGGCGTTTTGATCTAATTGGTTTATCTCGGATGGAATCAAGAACGAATAATTTCTATTATTTAAACTGTAAGAAACCATAGAGACAGTAGGGGGTTTGTGACCCAATTGATATATCCTAAAAGGACTCAAGATTGGGTGATCTCTATTGTGTTTAAACCTGAAAGAGACCAGAAGAAAATAGGTAACCTAGGTTTGGTTCAACTTTCTAACATTGCTCATGAAAAGCTTAACAAGAATACGCCAGGATGGCTGGATTTAGGTTAGCTTTCTCACATTGCCCATGAGAAGCTCAGGAAAAGTGGGTTAGGTTAACTGGGTTTAACTTAACTCTCTCAATTACCCATGAGAAGCTTAGGAAGAGTGGGTCAAGTTGACTGGATTTGACTGTTTTGATGAATGATATCTGCTAAGGTTTGACTTGGTGAGTTATGACTCAGTGACTCGGTCCTAGACTTAGGCTTTGGGTGACTAAGTGAGTGGTGTTTGCTAACGTTTGACCTCGTGAGTCATGACTCAGTGACTCGGCGAGTCGGGACTCAACAACTCGGTGAGTCATAACTCAGCGACTCAGTCCTTGACTTCGGCTTTTGAATGATTTGGTAAGTGTTGTTTACTAAAGTTTGACTTGGTGACACGATCCGAAACTTAAGCTTTTGAATAAATTAGGAAGCAGTGTTTGTTAAGGTTTGACTTAATGAGTCGTGACTTGGTCCTAGACTTAGGCTTTTGAATGAGTTAATGAGTGGTATTTTCCAATATCCCATAAAAAACTAAAAGCAGGCAATCTCTACCATTTATACTATAAGAGATCAAAGATCCAGGTTGCATGAATTAAGCCTAATTACACTTTGAGTTAATTAAGCGTAATCAAGGTTAGCACTAATGGTAGTGATTAGGGCTAAATGATAATTCTGAATTAATTTAAGATAATGTCATTAGTTCCCAAATTTATAGGGCATTTATAGGGTTTAATTAGGATTTAGTGTGTTTTAACTAACTAATCCGACATTATCTAGGTATTAATTAATCATATGGGACCCACCATTACCACAGCATGGGTGAGACCCATATGTGTACCATGGTGGGGCCATGTAGAGTGCCTTCAAGCATTAGAGAAATTACCAATGTCCAGGGAGGCACTAGCCTCTTGAAGACTCCTCAAGCCCCTTTAGAAGAAATTCTCTATATCTTCTAAAGACATGGAGAGGGGTATTTATAGGCTTGAGGTCCCTTCACCTCTAGGGGTAGTTCAGGAATATCAGCTTCACCATTGGGTATTTTTGTAATGCCAGCTTCAACATTTGGGGCATTTTTAGAAATGAACCCAGCTTCACCATTTGGGTCATTTTGGAAATTCTTGGAAATGAGCCCAACTTCACCATTCGGGGCATTTTGGGAATTCTAGTTTCACCAATGAGGGCAATTTAGGAAATAGAGCTTGCCTTCAATTTAATTTTCATGCATAGATTTTGAAAAGTCACATATATCCATGTGTTTATTTGTATAAAGGCCACAAATGCACCGCTTCATTAATGTCTTTGCCTCCGAAATCCAATTGATGTAGACGTGTGTCACTTGTACTCATGTTATGCGATCTCTTTATGATTGCACCTATGCTGGCAATACAGGTTAAATTCCACCCTACATTAAAGAAAAGGTGCCAGCAGGCTATATTCCAGCAAATCTACCCATGCACATGGGAGCTACTTTAGTTGCGTGGGTAATAGCCATGGACAACTTGATCACATGAACCTCTTATTTGAATGATTTTTTAAGTCTTATGATCATATGATGATCATGTGCCAAATAAGATTCAATTTTAAAACTATCACACCTTAGCAAAATGTTGAAGATGGATTTCAGATTAGAAGTGTAATAATGCTATTTTTGGGTCTGATTTGCATGGTCTAAGATAGTCCCCCTACATGGACAACCTAATTGTGGGAGACCTGCGTGGACAACCTGGTTGCATTACTTCTCTTCTCCATTTGACATGCAGTTGTGCATTTCATGAATTTCCATCTACGTGGATAAAAAAGCGATGGCGTTTGCCTGCATGGGTAATAAAAATACCCAACAGACAACATTCTCTACCATCTTGACTATGCAGGTGGAGTCTTCAACTCGGCCATGTCACTGCTTGTTAATCCTTTTCCTTAGTTGCATAGGTAGAATCTGAAGATGTTGGTTGTGTGAATGGAAGCGCAAGTGAGCAGCGTCTTCAACTGCGCATCTGAGGGCCATCCCAACTGTGTGGTTAAAGATTCTACCCATTGGATACTGACAACCATCCATTCAACTACAAAGATGAGGGCTACTTATGCTACGCAATCTGGAAAAAATGCTTCAAGTGCGTGGGTAACAGCCATACTCGAAGGATGACCTAATTGCGCGAGTAACAAATATACTGGACAGAAAACTATCTATGCAGTTTAAATTTGGGTAATTCCATCTGCGCAGTTTTGGGATACCCTGTCTGCGACAGATAAGCAATTCTGTCTGTGCAGCTTTGCGATACTCTCTCTGCGGCGGATAGGCAATTTGCACTATGTTTGCTTGTGTGGTTTCATCTCACCTACATGCGGCCTGCGTGATTGTAATGCCCTACCTTTTTCAGACATTACAAAGGAAGTAATAGGAGGACCCATGGACATGGCCTCCCCTGAAATTGTTGTCATGAACCTATAATAAACTTGTAAGAGACAATCCAACCACCATAGATGCCCAGAATCATAATTTCCTTGCAAGAGTAGAGTATGGAAGCCTATTTATAATATTATAGTAATGACATGCATATTACTATAACTTCTACCTTTTAACTTTACATTTTTGACATAATTTTACAAATTTACATTTTTACTACACTCCAAAATAAAACACCAAAATAAGGCAAAATGTATAAAATTTTAGGCTTCAGACTTTATCCCTTTCTTGAGCTCCAACCCTTCGTTGAACTCCATCTCTCGGCCTATCAGCTAAAACATATGTAAAATAAGGTGACTTCAAGCACTCAGTAAGCAAGTATGAATTTAAAACAATAATAACATACAACATTTGTAAATAGATAACAATATCTTCTATTCCATTAGATAAATCATGATAAAACTATTACTCTTTATCAATAAAAAGAAAGATTTCTTCTAGAAATCTCTTAAAATATCATTCATATCCAATTCCAATGTCTTATTTAGAATTTATGTTCATTTCTATTTCATCTTACCTATAGTTCCTCATCAGTTCACTTACCATAATTCAATACCTTGTTCGAGAGGTCATCAACCAAGTGATCTTAACCACATTCAAAGTAGACATAACCACACACAAATGGACTTAACTTTCTTACACATTAGGTGTGATCCAGTACATCCTTACAACCCCATTTAGGAGAGTTACAAGACACCTAACTAATGTTTGTAGTGTCTAGCATTCACTGAATCTCATGGATAGTAAGTTCACCTTTCACACCTACTATCTAATGAGAAGAGCCCCATATCCAATAGGCTAGCCTCTTCGCCGTCAAGGCGGTAATATCAACAAGGCCCATTCGTGGGCTAAACAATGAACTGATCCTCCCGTCAGATATTCAGACCCAAGTTCATAAAATCAACACTTCAATAGGCATTCAACACAACTACTCAACACATGTTTATCTATTTAATTTTTAACTTAACTATAAAGCAATTCTTTAATAATCTAATGCTTTCTAAGGCATATGAATTTATTTCCTTACTCTCAATCATATTGTCTCTGTATTATCCTTTAACTTAGCCCAACAATTTACTTTTTGTATTTCCCAGAAGTTCTCCATGATGCTCCTTTAAAGTGACTAGCATTGGCGACTCCATATGGGCGCTGGTGGCGCAGGACATCTGCCTCTCACTTTTGACCTAGTTTCATCTATTTCTAAGTTTACTTCAACCCCTTTGTTTTTATGCTTTTGATTTGCACAATTCACATTTCCTTTTGTACTAAATTTTCATGTAATTGTATCGCATCTACATACATAAAACTCTTATACTTCTCACCTATACATCAATTGGATTCTCCACCTTACTTTAAGCATGTTATAACTCATATAATCATATCCACTTGCATTAGATCGCTATGTTACACTTGTATTCTTTCCCTTAACACAAGACTCTCATAATTCTTATATTGTCTTAATCATTTCCAACAATACAAATACATCATACAACATGCGTATCAGATTTCGATCCCATTCACAAGAATTCCATAAACTTTCATTCAAACATCAATAATTATAGAAAATTAACCTACTTACCTTGAAATCAGTATTCACAACTTTTGTTTACTAAAGGCTTTGGGTCTAAAGGTGTGGTGCTTCATTTGAAGATCCTACATTAAAATGACATACCTCCTAATTATTTGAATGCAACAGTAACTAAGCAATTGAGTTTCTGCAATAAGTCTTAAATCCCTTAACCTATTGCTAACTAAAGTGTATTCTATAAGTTACTTAAATTCTACTTAAGAGATGATTATGAAACCATTAACAGAATCTAATCATGTTTTACACCTCTTAAGGGCGTTTCATCAAACATGTGGGAGGCATTTCTCAAAATTCATATTCCTAAGTAAGATTAACCTAAATTTCCTTATCCAAACTACATATACACCTAATTTAACCTATTTGTTATCCCAATTAACAATCAACTCATCTAGCTCATAAAGAATTCTGCATTTTCTCTAATTCCTAACTTTTCTAAAAACCCAACTTTACTCCATAATTTAGAAGAAGTGAAATTTTTCTAACAAAATGAGATTAATGCGAATAGAATTACTTACTCCTTTGTTTCCTCCAAGTGAACCTTCCAACTTCAAATTATTACTTGAAAACCCACTTCTTCTTTCAACTTTCACTGCAGGAATGTGTTGAAATCTAGATTTCTTTGTTGTAGAAATGAAACAAGTAGCCTTATCTTCAGTTTCCTAGTGATTTGGAGTCGAAATCTACAAGAATTCGAGCATGTCAAAAATCTATGGAAGTTGGGAGGGTTTAGAGCTGAAAAAGGATGTGAAATGGGGTTTGGGGAAGAGAATGACTTCTTTACAGTTATTTTATTATGGTACTCTGATAGTGCATGCACTCCAATACTCATGCAACCTACAAAAATATTTTCTATCATATTCTATCACTTCATTTACTTTCAATTCGTCATAATACTCAACTCCTTATTCATGTCCATCAAACCTATTCACTTATCTGATAAACTCATAAAGTTTAATGTATACACATGCAACGCTCTACCCAATTAAAAAAATAAAAATTTACACATACCTGAAATGTCGGGCATCACATTCTACCTCCCTTACAAAAGTTTCATCCTCGAAACTTAAACAAATAAGTAGGGATGGTTGGTTTTCATCAACTCTTCCAATTCCCAAGTTGCCTCTTCTTCTGAATGGTGATTGCATTGTACTTTTACTATTCAGATAGTCTTGTTTCTCAATTATTTCTCTTTAGTATCCAATATTCAAACTGGCTACTCTACATATTGTAAATTTTCTTTTATTTGAATCTCCTCGAGTGTCAATATGTGGGAAGGATTAGGTTCATATCTTCTTAGAGATAACACATGAAAGACATTGTGAATCCCACTCAACAATGGGGGTAAGGCAATACGATATGCCACTTTACCAATCCACTCTAAAATTTCATAAGGACCAATATATCTTGGACTTAGTTTGCCTTTTTGCCAAACTGCATTATTCCTTTCATTGTTGATATCTTCAAAAAGACTTTATCTCCCACCTGAAATTCCAAGTTAGGTCTTTATATATTTGCATAACTTTTTCTTATGTGATTGAGCAATGCGAATCTTTTCTTAAATTTGAGCTACTTTTTCAACTATATCAGCAATTATCTGGGGTCCTATTATGGTAGTTTCACCCACTTCAGTCCAATATAATGGAGATCTGCATTTATGGTTGTATAATGCTTCAAAGGGGGCCATCTAAATGCTAGAATGATATATTTATAGGCAAATTCAATCAATGACAAGCGTTGACTCCATGCATTGCCCCAGTCCAGAACACATGCTCTAAGCATGTCTTCTAACTGCTGATTCAACCATTCTGTTTGCTCATCTGTCTGGGAGTGATAAGTATTACGGAAGTCTAACCATGTCCCCATAACTTTATGTAGTGCTTTCCGAAATTTAGAAGTGAATACTGAACCTCTGTCTGAAATGATCACCTTAGGCACATCATGTAATCACATAATCTCTCTTTGATAGATCCAAGTATAATTTTTAGTAGTAAATATAGTCTTGACAAATATAAAATGAGTAGATTTAGTTAATCTTTCCAGAGTAGATTTAGTTAATCTATCCACAATGTCCCAATACTATCAAATCCTGTACTTGTTTTTGGTAAACTAGTAACAAAATCCATTGTTATATATGTCCATTTCCATTCAAGTATCTCAATAGGCTATAGTAATCCACCTGGTCTTTGGTGTTCTACCTTCACTTTTTGACATACTAAACATCTAGCCACATACCTGGCAATATATTTTTTCATACCTTTACACCAGTATTGAGATCTCAAATCAAGATACATTTTATTACCACCAAGATGAATGGTATATGGAAAATAATGCGCTTCTTCTAGTACTTTCTATATTACTGCAGATCCCCTAGGAAGTACTAATCGATTCCTGTATCTCGTAAGATGGTCTGCACCAATGGAGAAATCCGGCAACTCATTTTGTTATATTCGCAGTTTCAATCTAAAATTCTTCATCTAATGACTCTTCTTGAGCTGTTCTAATTTCATCTATTAAGGTAGGCCGGATGCTTAATTGACACATTCGAGCCACTATCCCCTTCATTCTAACTTGCACATCTAACTTCATTACTTCCTCGAATAATTCTATCTTTTTTGTAAGTATGCTAGCGAGATTGCTCCTACATTTCCTGCTAAAAGCATCAGTTACTACATTTGCTTTTCCAGGGTAACAATGAATCTTTAAATCATAGTCTTCCAGTAATTCAAGCCATCGCCGCTGCCTCATATTCAATTCTTTCCGAGTAAAGATGTATTTCAAGTTTTATGATTAGTGTATACATCACATTTCCCTCCATAAAGATAATGTCATCATATTTTTAAATTAAATACTAATGCTAAAATTCCAAGTCATGTGTTGGATAGTTATGTTCATGGGGGCGCAATTACTACGGTGCATAAGCTATAACTTTCCTTTCTGCATCAATACACAACCTAATCCCTTTTTGGACGCATCACTGTAGATTACAAATTTGTCCTGACCTGATGGAAGTATAAGTATTGGTGCTTCCACCAACCTCTTCTTTAATTCTTGAAAGTCAGCTTCGTACTAATCATTCCATTTAAATAAAATTCCTTTATGAGTCAACTGTGTCAATGGCAGAGTAATACGTGAAAATTCATTAACAAATCTTTGGTAATATCTAGCTAATCCCAAGAAACTTCTGAAATCTATCACTATATTCGGTCTAGGCCAAAATTCACTACAGCTTCTATTTTATGAGGATCCACAGAAATGCCATCTCCTGAGATCACATGACCTAGAAAGGCATACTATTCATCCAGAAGTCACACTTCTTCAATTTTGCATGAAGTTTTTCGTCTCTGAGTCTCTGCAAAGCCATTCTCAAATGTAATTCATGTTCCTCTCTACCTTTTGAGTAAATCAAAATGTCATCAATAAAAACAATCACAAGCTTATCTAAATAGGGTTTAAACACCCTATTCATCCGATCCATAAAGACTACTGGAGCATTTGTTAATCCGAATGACATCACAAAAAATTCATAATGGCCATATCATGTTCTGAATGTAGTATTATGGACATTTGTAGGCTTGACCCTTAATTGATGATATCTAGACTATAAGCCTGTTTTTGAGAATACGGTAGCTCCTTGCAACTGATCTAATAGATCTTCTATCTTGGATAGTGGGTATTTATTCTTGATAGTGACTCTATTCAATTTCAAATAATCAATGCATAATCGCAAACTTCCATCCTTTTTCTTAACAAACAACACTGCTGCACCCCACGGTGACACACTAGAACGAATAAATCCCTTATCCATTAATTGTTGCAACTGCACCTTCAATTTTGCCATTTCAATTGGTGCCATACAATATGGAGCTTTAGATATTGGCCCTACCCTAGGCCAAACCCTACTTCTTGTTCAGGAGGTAATCCAGATAATTCGCCTAGGAACACATCTAGAAAATCTCGCACTACAGGTATATCTTTCAACATTTGATGTTCTGAATGGGTGTCAATAGCTGATACCCAATATGCTTCACATCCTTTCCTTACTAGACGAGAGCCTTCATAGCTGACACCAGGATAAGAGTTTTACGCTTGGGCAAACCTCAGAAGAGAATTCAACCTTATCTGGAGTCTTTAAGGTTACTTGTTTAGTTTTACATTCAATTGCAGCTTCATGTTTAGCTAGCCAATCCATACCTAGTATGATATCCAAACCATCCATATTCAAAATAATTAAATCAGTATAAAATTGTCCACTCTCGATTACTATTGGTATTTCATAGCATACTTCAGTAGCTATGCTAACTGCCTTCAAGGGAATGGATACTTCTATCGCATGATGCATCGGATATTTAGATAGTCTAGCTCTATTTACAAATGCAAGGGAAACAAAAGACTGAGAGGCACCTCGATCAAATAATACACAAGCCATGCAATCACATACAAGAAGATTACCAATAACTATGTGATTCATGCCCCGAAATTCCTATACATTGGTCGCCTACACGACCGCAGTCATTGGTGGTCTACGATCCTCATATTGATGGCCAGTTGCGTTATTAGGAACACAACCTCTTCCTCTCATCTGACCTCAACCATGATTAGGCTGGGATGGTGCTCAAGAGGTTACACTGTCACTTCTCCCCTTATTGAAACAATTCCACCTAATATGACCAATCTCACCACATATGAAACAAGTGAGTGGGCTTTGTTGCCTAGTTTCCCAAGGCTGATTCAACCCTTGGCTAGTCTCTCTAAGCGGTCTAGGGGCCAACTTAGATTGCCTCCTTTCCAATCTCTTCAATAATAAAGGGCAATCAAATTTTAAGTGTCCTGGCTTTTTTCAATAGTTACAAGTTTTCTCTGACATTGCACTGCCACTCTGCTCAAGTCTTGACCTAGTTTGTCGTCCCTATTCAGTTTCTCACATACGTCTCCTTTCTCTGAATTTAGACTAATCCTCTACCGCTCGTTCCACTAGACGAGCCTGCTCTAAAATATCCTCATATCGGATTAACATAAGTGGGGCCAACTTTTCGCAAATATCCAACCGTAGTCCTTCCATAATTTTTTGTGTTGGTTCTGATGCATCCATTCAAGCCCATGGTACAAATTGAGCGAGAGAGCTAAATTGTTCCTCATACTCTGCCACTGTCCTCCTGCCTTGCAACAATGTCATAAACTCAGTTGCCCATCTAGCCTTTTCACTGGCAGGAACATATCTACGAACCAATCTCTCCTTAAATTCAACCCATATCATTCTTGCCCCATGACCCTGGATAGTTAACTTCTCAGTATGCCACCAATGTTCTGCTTCACATTCCAACTAATTAGCCCCATACAAAACTTTCTGTTCTTCAGGACATTTCATATATTCAAATGCTTTTTCCATAACAGCAACCCATTCATCTACAATGCAGTAATCATGCTAGCCCTTAAAAACTGGAGGCTTTATATTTTGGAAAGCCTTCATGTTTAAACCCAGCCTTGGCTGCTCAGGAGGAATTTGCCCCATACAAGTAGGTCTTTTACTTGGCCCTACCGGCTGTTGAGGCTCCACCATAGGCCTCCTCTATGTTTGCACCAATTCCTGTAGGGTCTGGGCAATGCCTGTAATCATTGCCATCATAGCACCGTATTCCGGTGTCATTGTTTGGGGATGAATGGGTGGAATGGGCGGAACTGCCTCACCACACAAACCTATGGTGCTTGGCTTATTCGTTCATGTAGGTTCTAACTCAACATGGCCTTCTGCCAGCTTAACTGCTCCTTCCACTTAATTTTGGGTTGACCCAGGGATATTGTCAGCCCTAGAAGCACTTGTACTTCTCTAATAACAACCCCTATCGCTTGAGTCCGAGTAATCCTTCTCGGTGACTCTTCTTATACCATAGGAGCTTTACATTTATCCATTCTCTCCCTTGGTGCTTGACTATATAAGGAAGAGTATATGATCACCTAATAGTATAATTAACTATTTATCCAATTTATCAGCATAATAATGCAATTCACAGTTCATTCTAGCATACCCCCCATGTTTCTATCAAAAATACACATATCTCCAACACTCTACTATAATAATTTGGGATTTATTCTCAGGCATAACCTGCTCTGATACCACTCTGTAACGCCCTACCATTTTCAAACATTACAAAGATAGTAATAGGAGGACCCACAGACATGGCCTCCCCCAAACTTGCCTTCATGAACCTATAATAAGCCTGTATGAGACAATCCAACCACCATAGATGCCCAGAATCATAATTGCCTTGTAAGAGTAGAGTATGGAAGCCTATTTATAATATTACAATAATGACATGCATATTACTATAACTTGTACCTTTTAACTTTACATTTTTGACATAATTTTACAAATTTACACTTTTACTATATTCCAAAATAAAACGCCAAAATAAGGCAAAATATATAAAATTTTGGGCTTTAGATTTTATCCCTTTCTTGAGCTCCAACCCCTTATTGGACTCCATCTCTAGGCCTATCAGTTAAAACATATGTAAAATAAAGTGAGTTCAAGCACTCAGTAAGCTAGCATGAATTTAAAATAATGATAACATACAACATTTGTAAATAGATAATAATATTATCTATTCCATTAAATACATCATGATAAAAGTATTACTCTTTATCAAAAATAGGAAAGATTTCTCCCAGAAAGCTCTTAAAATATCATTCATATCCAATTCCTATGTCTCATTTAGAATTTATGTTCATTTCTATTTCATATTACCTATAATTTCTCATCAATTCACTTACCATAATTCAATTCCTTGCCCGAGAGGTCATCAACCAAGTGGTCTTAACCACATTCTAAGTGGACACAACCACACACAAATGGACTCAACTTTCTTACGCATTAGGTGTGATCCAGTACTTCCTTACAATCCAATTTAGGAGTGTTAAGAGACTTCTTACTAATGTTTGTGGTGTCTAGCCTTCACTGAATCTCAAGGATGGTAAGTTCTCCTTTCACACCTACTATGTAATGAGAAGAGCCCCATATCCAATAGGCTAGCCTCTTTGCCGTCAAGGCAGTAATATCAACAAGGCCCATTCATGGGCTAAACAATCAACTGATCCTCTCGTTAGATATTCATACCTAAGTTCACAAAATCAACACTTCAATAGGCATTCAACACAACTACTCAACACATGTTTGTCCATTTAATTTTTAACTTAATTATAAAATAATTCTTTAATAATCTAATGCTTTCTAAGGCATATCAATTTATTTCCTTACTGTCAATCATATTGTCTCTTTATCATCCTTTAACTTAGCCCAACAATTTACTTTTTGTATTTCCCATAAGTTCTCTTCCAAACATATATATTCAATTTATATAATAATCATAAATACACTTAAATAAATAAAATAACTAATATATAACACAAAAAATCATTAAATATAATAGGTTGTCCATCAATGCATTGGCACCTGCGGCACCGCCCTACTGTCTCCTTGATGCTCCTTTAACGTGACCAGCACCGGCGGCTCCACTTGGGCACTGGCGGAGCAGGATGTCTGCCTCTGTAAGGCCTTGGAAAATTTTACAAATGTAAATTTTTGTTATTGTAAAGTTTTGCTAATTTT
>JAYJMB010072795.1:0-14755 GCA_036873735.1 Pouteria campechiana | reverse complement strand
TACTTAATTGGTAACATAAGGGGTAATTAAGGAAAACCAATGTTTTTGGGCATTGTCGAGGCACATAAGGATCTAGGCTGGGCGGGTCCAAGGCGCATTTGAGTTTATCTAATTTTAATCCCTCCTTTTGCAATTTTTTTTAAACCCTAACTTTCATTTTTATAATCTTTTTTCCAAACTTAACTTTAACCCTAATTCTAACCCTATATGTGTAGGTTGACTTTGGGTTGAAAGATTATGACAAATAAATAATGATATACCACATATAATTAATTTACATAGTATCCAAATCATTGAACTCAAACTATCAAACTCAAATTACAAAATATAGTCAAACCATTAAACTCAAATAACAAAATATATATTTTTATATAAAAATATATTTTTAAGATAAATTGTTTTCAATCTAAGCCGATAACCCAAAAGAGAATAAAAGCAACTTATTAGCGTGCACATATACGACGTGACATTTTAGTCCTTTATAATCAACTAAAAAATTCATACACTATACACTAAACCTGCCATTAGAAACAGGTGGAAAGTAGAAGATTTCATCAAAAGTTTTCTTAAAGATAAATTTCTTTCATATTATGTTATGCAACCTAACTATCAACTAGTGTATCTCTACGGAGTTTAATTTTTTAAAGTTTAATTTAAAGAATAGGATTGCAGGAATATATTTGTATTTTATTTTATTTATTTTAATGAAAAATACGAGTTTTATCCACCCCTAACCCTAACCCTAAGTAGTTGCAAATTTGGGTTAAATTATAGCTTGGAATTAAGTTCGGGCAGCCTGGGTTCGGGTTAAACCCGCCCCCAGTTACACCCTTAGACGCACGTGACGACGTCAATCCCGCTTTCGATGGAAAATTGACCATTGCCCGGATTCCTCCCCCACGAACGCCATTTGTCGCTCTGCGAATAGTTTTGGCGCTTGAAATTGTGTTGAATTGCAGCTGAGGTTGGAAACGGCTCCGCCCGGTTGTTTGGCTGCGTCTTTGGCGTGCTCGAATCTGTTTGTTCTGGTTAACAATTCAAGAATGGATTCAATTTTTGAAGGAAATAGTATACTATATGAAATTATTATAGTCAGTTAAAAATGGATAAATATCCAGAAAAAATATTTTCTACAACATGTTAACATTACGGCTGCTAACAACCCCTTGAAAGCGTACAGTGGGGCGTTTGTATCTTCATCGTCGTCATCAAAAGTTGTTAAAGTTGTTTCTCGGATGGTCAGCTGAATTTTATTTGTATTAATGTTTTGTTTGTCCTTCTTCTAATTATCTTATGGCCTTCTACTTGGTGCAGTTTTTAATTTACTATTTTATCTATCCTTAATAACTTAATTAGTTCAAATTATAATTTTGGTACCCTTTGCATGAATTTTATGTTATTTACATTTGGCTGATTTGTGCCAACATCGTAACCCCTTCTTCGCAAAGTTACCACAGCGTCTTATCCAAACACGCTTATTTCCCTACTAATGAGTTATGGCCGACCCGGGAATAAGTTACTTCACATCTCACCCAGCGTCTGTGCAAATGGTGGTAAAAAGTTTATTAGAGCGTCACGCAAATGCTAATCTGGGTCGAAAATTTTGGATACGATTGAAAATGCTTTCATCGTCTGGTTTTACAGCCGACTTGACCGTTCTAATTTCAGCCGTTCAATTCAACTGCAGCTTTGGTGCTACTCATCCAAAACTGGGGCGGAAATGTGGAGCTGAGATACAGCAACCAAGAAGACGTGGTCCAATCAGAAAACAGCGTGGTGGCAGCCGACGATGGTCGGTGCTCGGAAGCTGGCGTATCGATCCTTGGGCAAGGCGGGCACGCTGTTGATGCTGGTGTGGCCACGGCGCTTTGCCTGGGAGTCGTCCACCCAATGTCGAGTGGAATTGGGGGCGGAGGATTCATGATCGTCCGATCTTCCGCAGACTCTCGAGCCCAAGCCTTTGATTCGAGAGAGACCGCACCGTTGGCTGCATCCCAGGTCAGTCAGTACATTCTGTGTCTTGGGTTTATAATTGCCCTCGAATACGTCAATGGAAGGTTTGCGCAGCTCGTGAATGCTGGTCTGCCACTTCTAAGGAACATCGAACAGCCAGCTATACTAAGAAAGCTATGTGCCATCTATTAATTTTTATTAAGGGAAGCTCGGTGGAGTCAGTTATAAAAGTGGGGCCTACAGTATATAACAATGAAATCCAACCATCTATTAATATTTATTTCTAAGGTTTAAAACAAGAACCAGAATTATTGGTTTTCTAGTCAAGGCAAGGTGACCAGAATGTTGGAATAGGATCTAAAACATCACTAATTATCAATTATATCTTATGCATAATATGATTTATATTTCTAATAAATTTATAAACTAGGTATAAAATCTACACATTGATATTTAAAGAAAATACAATAATATAATTTAAAAATAAATATTTTAGCATTTTTTCACTTATGTACCTTGGTATTTGTGTTGGAGGCATTTGGAATTATATCTTCATCTTTTAACCATAATCTCGGTTTTATCAATATTTGTAAAATATTTATTAAAATATCTATGTTTTGTTAAAATATTTTTAAAGTGCCATAATCGATAGGTTTTAGAGAGCGTTTTCAATGGAATTATATTTGATGCTGTTTTCAGCGGATAATTATTTTTACTAAAGAGGATTTAGACAGCTTTTCTAAAATTATAAGGCTGTCTATTAATTTGAAAACTAAAATTTTTATATATTTTAATAATATATATATATATTCTTGTAAATATTTTAAAAACATTAGTAAAAAATTGCAATTATGAGTTAGAGATACAGATATATCTAAAGATGCTCCTTTTTCATTTTACCTTTGTGGCCTACAAGCCATTGTAACTGATTCCCCGCTCCCATCGAATGATCTCGAGTGCACACGCATAGCTGTTGCTTTGGTGTGAACGGGATCAACGCCCCGTTGCATTTTAAATAATGCACTAAAGAATGAGGGACGCCTTTTCTATTTCAGTTTAATCCCATCGGACAGAATGTTTTGCATATGCATTATTTTCTTAGTAATAAAATATTATTTCAATTATATATTCAAACGGACCTCACTAAAGAAATTTGCGATAAAGGATGCTTTTATCTTGAAATTATTTGGGACCATACGTGAGTTATTCCACTTTATATGTCATCTAAATTATTAAATGTATATATTTTTAAATAAATTGATGAATAATAAACTTTTACAATATAAAGATTAATGATATTATATTTTTTTAATAAATAGTTAATTTCTATAATTTTTGTATGATATATCCCATTTTAATGTCTAATTTAAATTATTTTCAATACTAAAAAAAGTATATTAGATTTAAAATATTATTTACGATGGGATTAATTTAATAAAAAGCAACATAGAAACCCACGTGATTTGGGTTCACCGCGTTGTGTGGGAAATATTCCTCCCTTTTTACCTAGTGTTGTTAAGAATTAGTCCCCTATGGTCTCTTTTTATAAGGCAACTTTTCCTTTCATTTATGAGTCTTATTAGACTTTTTTCCTCTCCACCTTTTGGATGCTCTTGGTTTAAGAATTTCAATTTTATGTATTTTTAAAATTTTAAAAATAATATAAAACAAGTTTAAAAATTTAAATTGCACATCTTATTCTAAATGCATTGACCTTTTATAACTAACTATATTACTTATGTCTTCTATTTCATTAGTAAAATAAAAAATTGAAAAAGTTGACTAAAATGGACCGATATACGAACGGTCGGACCGTCCGTTCCGGTCCCATATTGGCTGCGGTCCCATATTGGACGGACAGCAGCTCCTCAACCACAAACGCATTTGAAATACGCTGAAAACTTTGAGGGTAAAATCGTAATTCCAAAGGGCAAAGACGTAATAATGATAAGGATTAGGGTTACATAAGTAAACAACCCAACAAGCATTGATGTCTTGAAAGTGAAAGCTGAAGTTTCCATACGCAAGCGCGCGCATCAGATCCATATACTCCGATATGAGTGGCCAGTTAATCGAAATGGGCCTTCACTGATGAGGATGCCCGACAACCGTTCCCCATTGCACGGTGAAATCAGTGATGAAGATATCCAAGCGCGAGCGAAAAGATCCCGCTTCAAACATGATGTACCGGCATTGTTTTGTCCTAATTATTCGAAACTGGATTCCATGGTATAAAATAGAACTAGCTACATCTTTTGTAGCCCATGCGGAGTAAACAATTCCACGCTGCATTTTGGCAGAAGCCATCTCGGATTTGAATGCTTTCATTCACAACTAGTTTCTATCATTTTTGCCCATGAGAATTTCTAGGATTTGTAAAAGGCATTCGAGCCAGGCGATTGTAAAAGAAAGATCGTTGTTCTAACACTGTTTGGATGGGGTGTATTTGGTGGTTCTGTATTAGAAAAATATATTTGAATTAAATACAGAGAAATACGAATGTAGAATTTATGGAATCATTTTTTTCTTGCTTTTTCATTCAAAAGCTTATTTTATTTTGTTGACGGTCATCGCCAAATAGACCTTCCTCCAGAGTCCGGATACACTGTATCCAAACAGACTAGATATTTGTTCGTTTTTGCGTTGGGGTTTTAAATTGTACATGGTTAATTCTCTTTGTTATGCCACTTAGTTCAAATTATGAACCTATCCATTGTTTCTATTTTCTCAATGGGTGGGGTATTTCCACTTAGTTCAAATTATGAACCTATACATGATTAATTCTCTTTGTTATGCCACTTAGTTCAAATTATGAACCTATCCATTGTTTCTATTTTCTCAATGGGTGGGGTATTGGAGTAATTTTTCACCAATTTGGTACGCAGAACATGTATGAAAAGAATCCTACAGCCAAGTTCAAAGGTGCACTATCTATGGGCGTCCCAGGAGAGGTGGCAGGCCTTCACGCAGCTTGGCTGAAATATGGACGTCTTCCTTGGAAGACCCTCTTCCAACCGGCGATAAGATTAGCAAGGGATGGTTTTGTTGTGACTCCTTATATAAGGCAAGGGATCAAGAACTCTGAGTGGATGATCATGGCTGACCCAGGCCTACGCCAAATGTTTGCACCTAATGGGAAGTTGTTGGAAGCTGGTGATACTTGCTACAACGTAGAGTTATCTCAGACTCTGGAAGCAATTGCAGAGCAAGGGCCCCGAGCTTTCTACAATGGCAGCATTGGTGAAAATTTTGTAAAGGATGTGCAAGAAGTGGGTGGGATTTTGACAATGGACGACATGAGGCGATATCGGGTTGAAGTGCAGGATGCTTTGGGTGTGAATGTTATGGGGTACAAGGTACTTGGAATGCCACCTCCTTCAAGTGGGACTGTTGGGTTGGCACTGGTATGTTTTCTTACTTGGAAATTTCAGCTGATTCAATGTTAGAACCATATGCCTTGCGTGCTATTACAGCATGTTCAAATATTTACAGCTGGGCCAGGACTTGATAACCTGATCATCATTAAAGCATAGGTGGGCAGAAGAAATATTCCTAAGATCCCATTTTCAGGGGAAAAACGATAGCTCGAATAGTTCACTGCTAGGAGCTTTTGATATGAGCTGGTGAATAGGGGTTTCTGTGAGGCACCTTTCACTTGGGGAGTTTTGGATTTCTTGTTTCTGCATTCTGAAAGCCTAAGCATGCTAGAGGAATTCTTAGTAGAGTTCTACATAGATTTTTTAAATGATTTATATGAACAGGCTTCCTTGAATGTGTCACTGAGGGGGTGTGATGTAAGTTAATTCAAGCTTCCTTTTCTGCAACAAAATTTTAATCTTCTAAGCATTGTATTCACCAGGTTCTAAACATCTTAGACAGCTTCAAGTCATCAGATGCTGCAAAGGGTCCACTAGGCCTTCATCGCCTAATTGAAGCTTTGAAGCATATGTTTGCTATCCGAATGAATCTTGGTGACCCCAACTTTGTAAATATTACGGAGTATGTATCAGACATGCTTTCATTGTCATATGCAAAGAAGCTGCAACAAAAGATTCTTGACAATACCACATTCCCATCCAGCTATTATTTAAACCGGTGAGAACTTCCAGCTGCCTCATATTCATGTCCAAGTAGGACAGCTGTTTACCTGGCATTACTCTGACTTGTGATGGTTAGATTTCTCAAAAAGTGGATCATTAGGATTGTTGGAATGGTTGAGTAAGATCTTCTGCCAAATTTATCTTGTTTCACACATGCCCTTGTCTATGATAACACCAACAGTGGTGCTTCCACCTGTATTAGTATCACCATCATCAGAATTATCATCACGGTTGCCATTACTGCTAGCACCATCTTTTGTATGGTTACCACTTTTGTCCCTGTTATTTCTATTACTATTTCATCAATACCGTTGGAAAATTACTGTCCCTTCCAGCAGCACTGCTGCCACAATACTTATATACTTCTCTTACCATTACCACCACCATGACTGCTAAAGCCAATCTACTAATGCCAAGTTGGTCATAAAAGACAACTACAGGCACTACTGCTACTTAATCTTCATCTGCTGCTATTGACACAGCTATGCCATCTTTGCCTCTTGACTACCGTCATTGACTGACTATAAAAGACAATCTTGTATTTAGATGGAGTCAGCTAAGGGATCATGGAACCAGCCACTTCTGCGTTGTTGATGCTGACAGGAATGCAGTGTCAATGACGACTACAGTAAATTATTACTTTGGTGCGGGAGTTCGCTCCCCTTCTACGGGGATTGTGCTCAACAATGAGATGGATGACTTTTCAACACCAACAGAAAATACTCCAGACAGGCTTCCTCCTGCCCCCTCTAACTTTATAGAGCCAGACAAAAGGCCTTTATCTTCCATGACACCCATTATCATTGTCAAGGTATGCTAGTTACTCAATGTAAATGTATTTGGACAAGGATTTGACTTAACTCCTCCCATAGATGAACATCTTCCTCATACAACTGGCACTTGTGCATGGCTATGGGACCTTTGATTGGAGTGGGGTGTGGCAGATTCAGAATTAGGACTGTCTATATTTCAGACTTCACTTTTGTTTTTGGTCTCTGAGCAATTCAGTTACAGACTTGGTACATCTCAAAAGTGCAGCTATATTAGGCAATGACACCACCCACATAATACTGATTTCTTCCTTTCCTCCCAAAATGAGGGCTTTCTGAAAAATTTTGACCTCATCATTAAAAGCATTGACAGTCATTAGACATGCTCAAAATCATCATCATCAAATGATGTTTCCCACCTAAGTGGTGTCAGCATCAAACAGGCTCAAAATGAAATTAAAAAAAAGAACTTTTGTGGAAAGCAAACCAAAAAAGGCCTTATAAGCTAGAGGGTTAACAGGGTAAAAAGGGAGAGTTTCCCCTCTGTAGTTACCCCACTACCGGCTTGTTTTGATGAGCAAAAACCCAGAATCATTCAGGTGCCCCCCACAAATTACTGCTATTGGGAAAAAAATTCCCAAGTCTGATGACTGGAATGGTCAGTTTGACCATTCAGATTACTCTTTTTTATTGTTTTCTCATACATCTGAAATGAGTTGTTGCAGGATAATCAACTGGCTGGAGTTGCAGGAGCTAGTGGTGGTCTTTACATAATCCCAGCTGTCATTCAAGTATTTCTTAACCATTTCATTTTGGGCATTGATCCTCTTGCGTCTGTTCAGCATCCACGGGTTTATCACAAGGTTCTTATGCTATATCTAATCCAGTAGATGTAATGTCCACACTAAACACATCGTCACTAACACATTTCATAATCTTGTTTATTCTGCTGGACCATACCATGTGCTGATGCGCTGTGTATATGGTATACCGGTACATCTAGTCTGGATTTATAGGCAGCATTATAGATGGTATGAGACCAATAAACCATACCAATCGGATAAGCTTTGGCCCCTAAAACACATCTGTTTTATGGATTCTTCAAAAAAAATAAAAAATAAAATTGTAAGAGTGGAAAGATTCTATCATGAATACATTATAAATTTTTTGGATTGACTTGTGTTAAGCTAGCTGTTAGGATAGTTTCCTTTGTTCTTAGACATTCAAGCAGTCTTCCACCATCATATCTCTTGCTCCATGTTTCCATTTTCTTCACTCTATCTCAAAATATGTACGTAGAATGAAATTGTGTTAGGTGATCCAGCTGCCCATGTTTGGTTGATGTGCTGGAGTCTCACCTTCCAGGCACTGCCTATTTCCCTTCCACATGATCCTCTCACTATTCTAGGTAGTCCCACATATGCCAATGGCAGAAATGTTGCTGTTAGAAAAACAAGAAGAGGCTAATTAGAAACAATTGTCCAGATATGAATGTGTCAAATGATCACTAGTTGGCAGGATTATCCCTGTTTCTCATCCATGATTAGGCCATCCAGCTGAACAGACTGGATCTTCATGTGGTTGGGCTATGGGGTCAAGTCTGTCATGATATATGTGTCATGTTTGCCAAATGGCTAGTTTAAATTGATAATCCTTCACTCTGTCAATTGTTGATAGATGATATTTTCCTGCAGCTAATACCAAATGTGGTGTTATATGAGAATTGGACAGTGACAGATGGAGAGCACATTGAGCTCTCTGAAGATGATCAGGTCTTCTTGGCACAAAGAGGCCATCTTTTAATGGGAAAGGCAGGTGGGGCCGTCTGCCAACTCGTTGTGCACAACCTTCAAAACCCTCAGCAAAACATGGAAAGAAAAGATATAGGGCTCAACGGTGTGGTCTTCCATGGAATGCTTACTGCAGTGAGCGATCCAAGGAAAGCTGGACAACCCGCAGCCTTGTGAATTTTCATATTCATGATGTTAATAGTACTGTAAATGTTTCACATTCATGGTTTTAATAACACTGTAACTCAAAATAATAATGTAGCTTACAATATTTATGTTTCATTCTCTTCTGCTTAGCTGCACTATTCAGTCGGATAGTCTAATTGGTTGATAAGGTCGAAAATTGTATTTGACCAAACCTACTGTCAAATAAGGGTATCCAATGCCATGTTTGGATTTCATCAAGCCTGTTTGTGCATTTCAGGCTTCTCAGCCTTTTTGATGCCCCACTTAAGGTTGCATTACTTGAAAAAAGAAATTCTGTGTCTGAACATTAAGAGAGAAAATCGGTAATGTGAAATCCTTCCCAGAGAAAGCAGGGATCCTAATTCGAGATATTTTAGAGCCACATCTTCATGTTGACTCAGAAGAAGGTGTTTCGCTCGAGATATTTCCGTTGCCCAGAAAGTGCGGCTAGTCAAGTCTCCAGTGGCCAACCAAATGGAGCACTAAAATGACGTTTCTAACTATTCAGGATAAGGCATTCCGAAGTGGCATGCGCATGCGAGCCCCATTGATGACGTCATCTAAGTAGCTTTTGGGGCTGTTGGTTGGATCCAAAACTTGGGTTCTCGATTGGAATTGTCAGCTATAGGCATTAGAGATCTTGCTTAATTTCTTATGCATAAAGGCAGCTAAACTGAGGTGAACTCTTTCTAGGCGGAATACCTCAGGAACCTTCGCTTTCTTACGCTTGTTAAAAGGAACATGAACTTAGTTCATTAATGATTTCGCTTAATAATTGATGTATAAATAGAAGGAAAAGAAGTGAAAACAACCAGTTTCTCGTTATACTAAGGTTATTATTAATTTTTATCCAAATTCCAACTCAAATTCTGAAAACATTTTATTCCCTCAACATGACGCAATGGTCATTAAAAGCAACATGACCAAAGCTGACTATCGCCACAAGAATGCGACAGGGCTTCTCACTTCATATTTCTCATTGCTCCATGTTATCCGTCCAAATGCTTCTGAAAAATTCCCAATTTTCTTCAACACAAACGTCACGTTGTAACGCAGCTTCTGCACCCCCTGTGTGAAAATAAGTTTTGTAGGCCTCACAATCACTCCAAAGCTTTCCGGCGCAGCAACTGATACGTTGTAAGATGAATCCGCAGCCCCCACATTCGTCACTTCGCGGCTGTACTTGACAACGGTCCGGTTGTTGGCGAAAACGACTGAGAAAGATGGATAGTTGAGATTGCCGGGGCTGGACAGCTTCCTGCTGCATGTGATGTTGGGGTTTCTTACTACAGTTTTCACGTCGTTGTAATCAAGTTCATGGCATAAGAAAGCAAAGTAGTCTTCAGAGGAGATGTCGTAGATGAGGCCGGGGGAGAAGGCCTTGTGGGGGTTGAGGTGACCGGCGCCGTGGGCAAAAGGTGTGGATACTTCACCTGCGGAATCAAGGATGGGAGATTTGGTGTTGTCGAGCAAGTAGGCAGTGGTGAGGAGGGCGGATTTAATTGCAGCTGGGCTCCATTTTGGATGTGCTGCCTTGATCAGTGCGGCCACTCCAGAGACATGCGGGCACGACATTGATGTGCCTACATCAAGAACAAAATACACTTTAATCTGCACTTAGATGACGGAGACAATGCGAGGGCTATACTAATCTGATTTTAAAATCTATATAGACCCATGATCATTTGATCTTAGCAACTTGTTTGCTGCCATTTTTTCCACTATTTCGAATTTTCTAGCCCTAAATATGGGATGGTTGGACTTTAAGGTGCCTTTTGGAGAGATGAAAGGGATGCGAAACAGTTTTTTTTCCTTTTTTTTTTACCCATTTTCCACCTTATTTAATATGAAGTGACAACTTAACTAATAAAAATTTTAAAAATTTTAAATTATTATCTATATTTTTAATTAATTACTTTTATCTTTATTAACTATATTTTCAACTCGATAACAATGTCACTGCTTTGTAAGATACAAAATCTATGTTGTTAAATCTTACGTACTTGTGTCCCTTAATTTTGAATCTTTGAAACTTCTAAGAATGTAATATGTAGCCAACAGACGCAACCGATTTAGGTAGCTTGAGCATGCATGCCCGCTAATTATTTAATGGTCTAAGATGATCATGAAAAATGAAACAAAAGACCAATAATTTCAGCCAACTTTGCACGCCCTAAGCGCAATACTACCCTATCGATGAGGTTTATGCATTTCATCATTGCTGGACGGCTGCTTGTCTTGGTCCAAAATGTTGGGCTCTCCATGTACATAAGTCTATTGGTCGACATCCTTATCCAAACGAACGCGTCTGAAGCCTCCAAACTAGTAGGGGAATTATTGAAAACCAGGTGAGGGTCCACTTTTTTGGATGGTGTTGTCACGGTTACCTAATTAAGTCAAATAAAAATACCATATGAAGAAAAATGTTGACTACATTTATTTATTGCACCATGCTGTTGGACCCCCATGACGCATAGTGCCATCTTAGTTGTCCTCCACAAGAATCATATAGTAATGTTCTGACCAAAAGATTCGAAGCTCCATGTCGAATTCACATTGGAGAATTTTTGATACTATAAAACATAATGTATTTTATTTTAAATATAATAAGATTTAAGAGCTACTTGCATTTACCCTCGTTGTCTTTAGTAATTTTGCAAATTTTACTCCTAACTAGGATCTCCTAACTAGAATTTTACTCCTGTTAGGGAATTCGAACAGTGGGTACCCAGTCTAACTGACACTATGCTATGTCAGACTCCTCTTATCAACGGACCATGTCCTGAGCAAGGAGATTCCTAGATAAACTTGGAAACGCACTCACTCGTGCGAACCCTATGGCCAAATCCATTACACGTCCTCCTCAGTGAAGACATACGGAATTCCCTTAGCTTGCCTATCTTGGCGTGAGTAATTCTACACGACCAACCCAAACTCAAAGATAAAAGGACCACGACATGAACGCTCCCCATAAACAGGGGAAAATATGTAAATTCAATACTTGTGGAATAATAACTATAAAATTATAAAAGGCGAGAAAAGTAAATGCAAATTTTCCTAAATTTTAATATAGAAAATAATAAATTTCATGTAATACCTAACACCTAAGTGCATGAGAGCCATATAAACGAAAATATTAAAAGTTAAAGCATACTCATTATTTTTATATTGAAGCTCATTATTATTTTTTAATCAAAGTTCATTATTTTTGGATAAATTTCATCATTTTTTAGCATAAAAAATCTTTAGCGCACATGAGGATTCCCACCAATTCTATCTTATCCATCTACTAGGCCAAGGTGGGTCATGGCAAATTCAAAACCCAATGTCTTAAGCATTTCTTGTTGCGTGGCCCACCTAGCGTGCCAAGGAGCAGACGAATCCCACACAACCAACATGGGGGATTCAAGCGCTTACCTGAGATTATGTTGAACCCAGCTCTCCGTTCATCTTCGATAAGGCCGGTCGGCGCAGTCCAGCCAGTCCAACCAGCCAATATATTTAGACCTGGTCCAACCAGATCCGGCTTCAAAATCTCCGGCGTGATCGCATTCGGCCCTCTCGAGCTGAAAAAACCCACCACCGGGGAAGGCTTCACCTTCAAAACAGTCCTACCAAAACCGGCCACCACAGCCATCGGATTGCCAGACGACCGAATGTATTCCTTGATAATCTCCCCAGTCTTTCTCCCCACCGTCAATCCCGGCAAGACGTGGCTTATGACTGGCAATGGCTCATCCACAATCGTATCCACTATGATGACTGCTACCCCACCAGCCTTCTTCACCTCCAAACCCTTTTCTGCCGATGTATTGTCATCGCCGTCGCAAACCACCACCTTCCCACGAACTGCGATGGGGCTGAGCATGTCTTGGTAGCACAAGTAGGCTTGGCCACTGATGGGTGCGCCATCACTCACGTTGTAAACGAGAGGAAGCATTTGACTGCCCATTCCTTCCCCACTATACAGCGAAGCACCGGCGTACTTCTTTCCATTGCCGAGGCTAACGAAGGCCGGAAAGTCACGGTCGATCGAGCCTGCGCCAACAGTCATGATCCATGGCGCCACGCTGCCTACAGAGCCCGCGTACGGCCCGCTATTCCCAGCTGAGCATGCGACGAAGATCCCATGATTTACTGCTGCAAATGTCCCAATCGCAATTTCATCAAGATTGTATCGTATAGCTAGCCCATTGCCGAGGGAGATGGAGAGTATATCTACGCCATCAGCGATTGCGGCATCGATTGCTGCGAGGATGTCTGCGCCGGAGCAGGCATAATCCCAGCAGACTTTATAGGCAGCTAGTCGAGCTCGGCTGGCCATGCCGCGGGCGGTGCCGAGTGCATAGCCGAACAAGCTGGCGTTCGCCACGGGGGAGCCAACTGCGGTGGATGCCGTGTGGGTTCCATGTCCGTTTCGATCGCGGGGGGAGATTATACCGTCTGGCTTGCCGCCCATTCCTTTCCAGAAGCTCCTTGCACCGATGAGCTTTCTATTGCAGGCGGAACGGTTGAAGTCGTCGCCTCGTTCGCACTTACCGCGCCATCGAGAGGGAATTTCAGTCATTCCTGTATCGTCAAAGCTAGGGCTCTCCGGCCAAATTCCAGTATCAACAATCCCGATGATGATATTTTCAAGGCCCGGATTGGTATGGGGCTGCTTTCCCATGCCTGTATCAGCATTCAGGCCCAGGAATTCTGGCGTGCGGGTGGTGTGTAGATGGTAGACGTTTGTCTTGTAAATACTTAGGACGGAGTCTGAGTGGCGGAGGGCTTCTGCCTCAGAGGAGTGAAGAGAAGCAGCAAAACCGTTAAAGACGGAGTGATATGTGTAGAGTATTGCAGGAGTATGGTTTATGCGGAGGGATTGGAGATAGTCTGCAAACCAGTCTGCGTGGGTGGCATGGAATGCTGGTCTGTGGTTTTTGTTCATGTGGACGATATAGGTTTGCTTTGAAGCGCTGGTTTTTGATAGAGAGAGAAGACAGCAGAGAAGAGAAAGAGAATGCAGAAGAGAGGCCATGGCTGGGAGAGAGAGAGAGAGAGGTGGGGATGTACAGTCGATCATAGAGTGGGCATTCCCTGACATGCATCACCATTGTTTAGAGAATGCCACATATGTACACGAGATGAAACAAAATATCACGATAATTTGAATTACTTAGGAAGGTAAATTATAAGTTCATCCATGAGAAAGGTGTCTAAATGGGATGCGGATTAGCATGCGGGACAGCAACGATCTCCTGCAGACAACCTTTAATTAAATGCAAAATTTTTAAGTGAGTCCTACTTCTTTAGTACTGCAATCAAAACTCTTATTTTTTTAAAATTTTTTATATATAATTAGTTTATAATAATTAATAATATTTATTATATTTTTCTGATTTTTAAGTGAATAAAACTCTAAAATCACTATTTTCTTAAGACTGGGCTTATTCAAAGATTAAGTCAGACTAAGTTATTTAATTTTTAAATAATTATTTAAATTTATACCAATTTAATTAATTCGTTCATTCTTACAAACAAAATATTGGTGCTGTGCATTAAGGGATAAGTAGTGATGGTAGCGCAACTTATAGGCTTAATTAACATACCATGCGAATCACAATATAAGCAACCAATTTTTGCAAGTGATCCTTCCAAAAATTTCCAGTCTAATTCCCACCCTTTGGTCCTGGGCCTCAATTTCACTCTAAAATTCTTTACCTTGCAACTTTCAAATTGTACTAAGAATGGTGGGTCAGTTTTGGCAGTTGGGATCTGATAATCCATGGTTGCATAACGCTTTCTGATGATATCTCCCATTTCCTTAGCCAAACAGTAATTAATAGGAGAGAAATGCTTCAACCCTTTATGTTTTTATTGTCATCTATACTTGTGACAAATTATTCAATTTCGGCCATCCTCCAACCGAAATGCTACACATGTTCGAACCATACAAACGCCACTGGGCTCC
>JAYJMB010072794.1:38740-68606 GCA_036873735.1 Pouteria campechiana | reverse complement strand
TAGCTTTACATTACTAGAATGATAAAATCATGAAATAAAGTTTGCTTTATGTAGCATTCTGTCTCATCTTTATCATAGTCAGTTATAGATTAGTCAGTGTTGGATGATCTAAATCATTAGATGGCGATGAATTGCTAAACGGATGGCCCTAATCAAATACAAATGTGGAACCCTGAAGGTGCTCTTTGTTGTGAGCACTGACGGACAGCAAGGTTTGTTGAGCACTGACGGACAGCAACATTTGTTGAGTACTGACGGACAGCAACATTTGTTGAACACTGAAGGCATTGCAACTTGCTGAACACTGATGGTTTGCTGAGTTGCTGAACTTTTGCAAGGAGACTGAACTCTGATGGCAGGAAGTTGCTGAACTTTTGCAAGGAGACTGAACTCTGATGGCAGCAAGTTGCTGAACTTTTGCAAGGAGACTGAACTCTGATGGCAGCAAGTTGCTGAACGCTGACGGTTTTTTTGCAAAGAGGCTGAACTCTGATGGCAGCAAGTTGCTGCAAGTTGATCAACACTAGTGGCATTCTAAACTTCTGAACTCTGATGGACAGCAAGTCTCTTCGAACACTGACTGCTGATTGGAGTAGTATGCAAAAGTTGAACTTTGCCTACACCACATGGCTGAGCTTTGCCTGCAACAACTCTTGAGCTCTGCCCATTTCACTTTTTGAGATCTGCCCATGCCAATTTTTGAGTACTGCCCATGTCTATCTCTTGAGCTTTGCCCACAATGCTTCTTGAGCATTGCTCCAATGTTTCCTGCTAGTGCTCAGCAAATTGAGCCCTGCCAAAACTTGTCTAGCTTGAACACTAGCATCTTCCATTAGTGTTCAATAGTTTGAACACTGTCAGTTTTGCTTCAACATCTCCCGTTAGTGTTCAACAGTATGAACACTGCCGGCTTTGCTTCAACATCTCCTGTTAGTGTTCAACAAGCCGAACACTGCCAGCTCTACTTCAACATCTCTTGTTAGTGTTCAACAAGCTGAACCTCCTTGCCAACACTTTCCAGAACTCGTCAGGGCTTACCAACTTGAGCCCTGCTAGCTTCTTAGCAAGTTGAACCCTGCTAGCATGCATTCGTCAGTGCTCAACAGCATGAACCCTGCGAGCATCCTTTAGCTAAACCCTGCCAGCATGCATTTGTCAGTGCTCAACAGCTTTAGCCTTGCCAGCATCTTTCAACTGAACCCTGCTAACATGCATTTGTCAATGCTCAATAGCTTGAGCCCTGCCAGCATGAATTTTTTAGTGCTCAACAAGCTGAATCCTGCCAGCATCCTTCAATTTGAACCCTACCAGCATGCACTCGTTAGTGCTCAACAGCTTGAGCCCTATCAGCTTTCTCCAATGCTCAAGTTGAACCTTGCCAACTTCCTCATGTGCTGAGCCCTAACTATAAATAGGCACGAAATTCCAAAAGATCATAATCTTCTTCACGTAGCAGCAAGGAGAAAAGCTTGGAGTTAGAGGAGTTTTCTTCCCCACAAGGCAAGTCCTCGTTACTCTCTAATGGCAGCCATGCCTACTTGAGGTTTAAACCCAAGCTTTGCCATGGGTTTTAGGACAAGTCTAAGGTGAGAGCAACTCCATTAATGGAGGTTTAAGATCCAATTGTTTAGAGAAGATGACTTGGGAAATAAGTTCCTTTGAAGCTCGAAATTAAAAAGGAGATGAGGCTTTTGATGTCAACCCCTCTAATGTGAGCTTGAAAATGAGTTTCTTTGTTCATACTTAACGAATTCAAGGGTGTCTAGCCTCCATCAATAGTGAAGTCTTGGGGATGGGTATTCCATGGATGAAACTAAAGTCTTGAGGAACCCATTAGTGGAGTTGTAACCAAGTGAGTCTTATGCGAAGGCGGAGCTCATAGATCATAAAAATGATGGCATGCGCCCCACCTGCTCTTCTAAGTTGTCTAAACAAGATGACAGTTTTAATTAGTGTTAATTGTTGCCATTACCATTAATTATTGTTAAGCTTAATTTCATCATAATGAGGCTTAATCTCAACCAGTCAACCTAGTCTAACCACCATGAGCATATTGCTCGTGACTTGGATCAACAATTTCTTACAGGATAAATGACAGAGATCGCCCGATTTTAATTTTCCATGGGATATTGGAAAACATCACTTATCCAATCACTCAACAGTTTAAGTCTAGGACTGAGTCACTTAGTCATGACTCACTCGGTCACTAAGTTATGACTCATCGAGTCAAATCTTAGCAAATACCAGCCACCAAATCATTCGGATTGGGCCACCGAGTCATAATTCAATGAATCACCAATTCATGATTCATCGAGTCAAGCCTTAACAAAACCATTTCAAATTAGCCAAACCTAGTCAACTTGGCCCACTCTTTCTAAGTTTTTCATGGGCAATTAAGAGAGTCGAGCTCAACCGAGTCAACTTGGCTTACTCTTCTTAAGCTTCTCATGGGCAATTGAGAGAGTCAAACTAAACCCAGTTAACCTGGTCCACTCTTTCTAAGCTTCTCATGAACAATTGAAAGAGTTGAGCAAAACCCAGTCAACCTGACCCACTCTTCCTAAGCTTCTCATGGGCAATTAAGAGAGTCGAGCTAAACCCAATCATCCTGGTCCCACTCTTTCTAAGCTTCTCATGGGTAATTGAGAGAACCGAGCTAAACCCAGTAAACCTGATCCAACTCTTCCTAAGCTTCTCATGAGTAATTGAGAGAGCTGAGCTAAATTCAATTTACCTAGTCCCACTCTTCCCAAGTTTCTCATAGGTAATTAAGAAAGTTGAGCTAAATCTAGTCAATTTAGTCTCACTCTTCCTAAACTTCTCATGGGTAATTAAGAGAGCTGAGCTAAACTCAGTCAACTTGGCCTACTCTTCCTAAGCTTCTCATGAGTAATTGAGAGAATCGGGCTAAACACACTCTTTCTAAGCTTCTCATGGGCAATTGAGAGAGCCAAGCTAAATTCAGTAATCTTAGTCCCACTCTTCATAAGCTTCTCATGGGCAATTAAGAGAGCTGAGCTAAACCCAGTCTATCTAGTTCTACTCTTCCTAAACTTCTCAGTCTTTCTAAGTTTCTCATGGGCAATTGAGAGAGCTACGCTAAACTCGGTTTACTTGTCCTACTCTTTCCAAGCTTTTCATAAGCAATTGAGAGAGTTAAGCTAAACACAGTCAAGTTGGCCTACTCTTCTTAAGCTTCTCATGGGAAATTGAGAGAGCCAAGCTAAACCCATTCTAACTGGCTCATTCTTCTTAAGCTTCTCATGCGTAATTGAGAGAGTCTAGCTAAACCCAGTCTAACTGACTCACTCGTTCTAAGTTTCTCATGGGCAATGTGAGAGAGCTAAACAAAACTTAGGTCACTTGTTTTCTTTTAGTCTCTTTTAGGTCTAAACACAGAAATTATCCGGTCTTGAGTCCTTCTGGAATATGCAAATTGGGTCACAAACCACCTGATTTCATCTGGTCTTTTTCAGGTCTAAATAAATAAAGATCACCTGGTCCTGAGTTCTTCCGGGATATGCAAATTGGGTCAGAAATCACCTATTGTCTCTATGATTTCTTATAGTTTAAATCGTAGAAATCACCCGATCTTGATTCCTTCTAAGATATACCAATTGAATACAAATACCCATTCTTTAGGTTGACTTAGAGTCTAGAAATCTAGTCTAGATTTGTGTCATCCTATCAGCCCATTTGCTTGAGGTGATCCACTAAATTTTAAGTCATCGCAATGTGCTTGGCGATTCCAAAAATAACACACATTTATTTGAGAGTGTATATTTTATTTTTTGGGTCTCTAAATGTATTGTACTTTTCTTTTTAATTAAGAGCTTTCTTTTATTGTGGAGATATAATTATGATCACTTATGATCTGGGATGTGAATATGCAATTTTCTGATAGATACACATACACAAGTGTAATTGATTAAGAACATCAGCATAAAAAGCGAAAATTTTTTGTTCATTCAAACAATGATAAATCTTTTTGTTCCACTTTTGTTTTCCTTTTTTTTGTATTTGTTACAGTCAGTCCATTATTCAATATCATCATCATCATCATCATCATCAACTGTTTTTAACCTACGTGGCGTCAACTACATGGATTCTATTGCACCATTCTTGCCCATGAGTTTTGTTCTTGTATGTCCAATTATATTCATATCTTTTTTAATGACTTCTAACCTTCTTCTTTACAGTTTCTTCTAGTTTTTTTTGTATCTTTTTATGTTGATAAATTAGTTCTGATGTAGTTCTGGCTTCTTTACATGTTACTAATACACCTAAGCCTATTTCTTATCATTTTATTAGCTATTGATTCTATCTTTAGATTTTCTTAAATCTCTTCATTTCTAATTTTAATCTTTTTTATTTTACTGCTCATTGACTTCAACATCTTCATTTTAACTATCTTAATCTTTTGTTTATATTGTTCTTTAAATGCCGTACATTCTAATCCATAAAGCATACCGGGTTTTTATAAAGTTTTCTTTTTACGTTTAATTGATACTTAATGGTTATGTAAATTCTCAAGGCACAATATCATTTTTCCACCTAGCATGAATTTTATATGCTACGTTCTTACCAATTTCTCTGCTTTCCTTAGTTATTAATCTAGATATCTAAAGTGGTAATAAATGGTATTATTTGATTTGCAATCTTAATTAGCTTCTCAATTATATTCCTGTTATTGTTAAATTTGCATTTCATGTATTTAGTTTTCGTTCCATTAATTATAAACCTCCTACGTTCTGAAGTTTTTTTTTTTTTTTTAAATTTATCTAGCTTCAAATAATTTGTTCCTTTTCTTATGCCATCTTTTAAAACTAGATTATCAACAAACAAAATAGATGAAGGCATCTGTTTCTGTAAATGTAGAGTAAGCTTATCCATGTAAACCTATAGTGATTAAAACTCACCAGTTTGTTCACTCATAGTGCTCACATTTGCTATAATTACTTTATATATTTTCAATGATATCTCTAATAATATCAAACTATTAACTTTATTTTATTAATTTTCAATACCTGCCATGTTAATTCCCAAAATATTCTATCATATGCTTTTTTTGAGTAAAAAAAAATTAGGTTTTGCTTTTTCTATCCGTATTTCTCCATCAATTCTCTAAGAAAAAAAAAAAAACCTTTTTTAGTTGATTTTTTCTGCCTAAAACCATATAGATTAGCCATTCCATAAAATAATATTGACCCCATAGATGGTCCTCTCTATGTGCTTACCCAAGCTGAGGCTGTACGCTTTCAAGTGTGATGGAGGGCTCGCCGTGTAGACATGTTTATTGGTAAAAGATGATCAATTTAGAAATGTTTTATTTGGGAATCTGACTGCATAAGACAGTTGATACAAGTTCTTGTGGAAACCTCAGTACATAACAATCAAAAGACGGAAAATAGATTTTCAAATGACATCGGATCTACCAATGGCTGGCTAATTTATTGGGACTTGGAAATGGAAGAGAGCAGATAAAAAAGGTGAAAAGAAAGACAGGAGAGCACTTTTTTTGAGTAAAGATTAGTAGAGCACAGGCATTCATTCAAAGCAGTGGAGTCAATAAATGGGCAATGGGCATATATCCATGAACCACTAAGTTTACAAATTCATCGAGACATGGACACCCAATAATTCATTAAACATAAGCTGCATAGCTATTTCCACGGTAGACTGGTGGATGGCAAGTCATTAAATATCAGTTCTTGAAGAACAACTGTTTAGTCCAACTTCAATCAATTATCTCACCTTCTTAAAATTGTTCTTTGACTGGAAATGACAACTTTCATTCAACGCGGCCAAGTACCGGCGTGTGAGAATTCAGACTTTCTTACACGAATCAAAATTTAAAAGAGTAGAAAAACAAAACAAAACAAAACAACAAAGAAGAAGCTGCTAAGATTGCGATGCATATTAGTTGAATAAGCTGTTGCTTGTTGTAGGCTGTGAATGCTACTGCTAGTTTTTGTGGCCTTAAACTTGTTAGGAATAAACTTAAAGGGGAACACAAAATAACGCACAAATAGAAATAAGGCAAGCAAGAAAGAAAGATATGAAAACACAGATTTTTTTCACGAATGGAGGAAAACAATCTACTACTAAATGAGGTTAAAAAATAGAGAACTTACACAAAATTCCTATCACCAATACACCCCACAATAACAAACACTTTCTAAAACTAAATCTCACCAGTTGAGAATTAAGAGAACTCTAAACCAATCGTGTCAATTATATAAAAGTTCTCTCTATTAATAATACCAAGAGAGAAACTTACACCAAGTGAGATACAAAACTAAGTTGGGTAGAGATACAAAAACTGTTAAGACTAACCTGATAATTATCTTGATTTTTTATGATGAATTAGCTTTAATAGCTAAGTTTTGATGATGGACAAATACATGAGTGAAAAATAGGGAACTAACAACTTCATTTCCAAGTATTACAGAAATAAAATGAAAAACTTAAGGAAAAAATACAATGGAACCAAAGTAAGAGCGATATGGAACCCAAGGACACATGTAATTATTTTATACATGTCAAAAAATAAGTCAAAAAGGAAGAAAACAAGTAAATAAAAAAAAAGTCAGGTTTTGAAATACAAAGGATAGCAAAGAGGAGACTCTTTCCTCTATAGCGGTCTCTAGAACAACCTGAAATTGAATCCAAGTTTAACTCCTTCTACATAAGCATCTATAGAGGAGAGCTCAATCTACAAAGGTTTGCAAAATTATCCATTAGTGGTAGTTAGAACTGTCAAATCCCACAGAAGCTTGTAGTGTTAAGTCTGTTTGGTTTCTTCAAGCAAGAAGCTTGTAGTGTTAAGTGTTATTTCTGCAAGTAGAGAAACTTGCATTGGTTGTGAAGAGTTAGTTGGAGAGCTCAACCAACTTGTAATTGGACAATGTTGTGATAGTGGAACCTAAGATAGTATAGGAGAAATTGTCTTAGAGAAGTAGAGTAGAATCAAACTCGAGCCGAACCATTATAAAAACATTGTACATTGTGCTTTTTGATCTTTCTTCCTTTCTTCTTAGCATAATTTAGCTGAAAATATGTAAAGAGACCAATAACTAATATTAGAGTGTGCTTCACTTGTTAATTTCATTTACCTTTATATTAAATTGGTGAAGTGATCCCTATAGCTAGTTATTTTCACAACATATCCGCAGATGATCAATCCACTTCTAAACCTCTTTTCTTTGATGGATCAAACTATGGATACTGGAATATAAGAATGCAAAATTTTATGATTGTCATAGATTATTGGTTATGACTCATTATTAAAAATGGAAAGATTGTCCTCAACTCAGAGGATAAATACACTCTAGAGGACCTCGTGACGGTAGAGAAAGATGCAAAGGCAAAGAATTGCCTCCACTATGCCCTCTCACCATTCGAGTTTGAAAAGATTTCCTTATGTGACTTAGCAAAGGAAATATGGGATAAACTTCAAATATCACATGAAGGAATTAACCAAGTTAAGGAAATGGAAATTAAAATCCTTTTACAGGAATACGAATCCTTTATTATGAGGGATTGAGAATCTATCTTAGAAATGTTTGATAAGTTCAGAAGATCACCAATAGGTTGAAAACCTTAGTGAAAAATATGAAGAGCCAAAGTCAATGAAGAAGATTCTAAGATCTCCTCCTAGCCATTGGATGTCTAAAGAAACAACAATCTAGGAAGCTAAAGACTTGGACAAAATGACTGTGGAAGAATTCATGGGGTCATTCATGACTCATGTGGTGTTAATGATTAGAAGAACCCAAAGACAATTACCTTCAGGGTTGAATTAGACAATGAAGATACCTAAGAAGAAGCATCCTCTAGCAATGACGATGATGAAGACATGGTAATGTTAACCAAAACATTCAAAATGATGTCGAGAAAGAAAAGGGTTGGAGGTAGCTACAACAATTTCAAAAACAAAGACAAGAAGAAGCAAGTCTTAATATGTTATAACTATAGTAGACCTGAACATATGCAGTATGATTACCCGTATCCAGAGAAGAATGACAAGAGGCAAGGAGACTATAAGAAGAAGTACAACTCCTATTTCGATATGAAGAATAACAACAACACCATTAATAGCAACAATCGAAGCAACAAAAGATTCAAAAAGAAAAAAAGAGGCTATGGCTGCATAGGAGATGTTGGAGAATGATGAATGAAAGCTCCAGTGATGCTGAAGATGAGCCTCAACACGAGGCACAAATGAGTGTTTTCACACCCAGCAAAGGAGGAAATATTTAAGATCCTTACACTAGCATCAGCTTCATGGCAATCCATGAAAATGAGCTCTCTACATATGAAAGTTTTGAGAAAAAATTTGAAAGGAAAATGTTAAAAAGGAGGATATTTGATTTTAAGATATTTGGAGAAGAAGAAAGTGGATAGAATTTACCTATGTGCAATTGGTTTAAGCACCAGGGTTGGGAGGAGATCTTTAGTTACTAAGATCTCACCTATGCCAAGCTAATGCAAATAATGATTAACAATTGTAACACTAGCATGAGGAAGAATTGGACAGGTAAAATAGAAATAGACCTAAGCCTAGCCAATATTAGGGCCAAGTTCCAATTGCCTGAAGTAGAGGAGTCAATAGAATGGTTGGAGAGTAAGTTGAGGTTCTTTTAAGAGATCAGAAGAAGATATAGGAGAAAAGTAGGTATTCCTCCATGCAAGCTATCTAGATCTTGATCTGAAGCTTGCCTACAATATGTTATTCAACATATTTACCCTAAGGTGGGCAATACAGATCAAATTCAAGAGAAGGATGCCAAGATCTTATGGGCATTGAAGAAGAAGAAAAAGAAGTAGATTGACTTGGCTCAAATTATGTTTGACCACCTCTACATGGTGAAGACAGACATAAGGCTTCCATTATCGCATGGAATGCTTTTTACCAAATTCATAAGAGACTACAAGGTGGGTGTCAGAGATGAATTTGGAGAGCTAGTAAAAAGGACTGATATCTTAGGAGAATCCACCACCCAAATATTGGGATTCAAGTATACAATCAATGGTTGGGTAATAGAGAAGTAGAAGAAGAAAGAAGAGAGGTAGAAGGCAGAAGAGTTGAAGAGGAAGGGAGAAGATAAGAGGAAGAAGAAATGAGAGAAGAAAGTGCAATAGCAACCACCTCCACCTCTAGAGCATCTAGACCCTAAGCCTTAACCTCTAGACTAAGGCGTAACTTATCTGCACCCTCTTCTCAACCTAGACCTAGCCAACGAACCCAAAACTTCACACCAAACCTAGCTTCCCTCAAAGCCTTCATCACAAACCAACTCCACACCCAACTTGAGCCAATTTACTCAATACTTGAAAACATTGAGGCTCGAGTTGCTTCTAGCATTTCCTTGTTCTCCCATAGGATAGACAAAATTGAAGAAACAATGAAGCTAAAACTAGATACACTGATTTCTTTAATTGAATCTAACTAGCCACAAACCCAACTTTTCCAAGGTAGACCAATACATTCTACCCACTCATCCTCAACTGAAATCTACCCATTTCAAGACCAAACCACAAGAATACCCTCTCTTATCTACCCTAACTTCAAAACCCAAACCTCTAAACATAAAATCCCAACACCTATCCCACTTGAACCTACAAACTAGCCCTCTCAACCTAAGCCTCAATCCCCTTTCATTCTAAGACCACCCTCACTTGAGGCGCTGAATCCCTCTTCTTCTTGAGAGATCATGCCCACTAAGTTCACCAAAACACCACCAAAGACCCCACCCAAATAGTCTAGTCCACCACCACCACAACCTAAAACCATCCTTCCTTCCTACAATCCCAACCTAATCAAAATGACCTATGCCGAGTTTTAGGCAAAAATCAAAGCCAATTCACAAGCCATCTAAAAAGCCCTAGAGCAAAACATCTCTCCTATCTAACCCCCCACACTCTAACCAAGAAAACCCAAACTATTTAGAAAGCCTTATCCTCATTCCCAACCCTACCTCATCTTCTACACCTAAACCTATGCCAACTCAGTCAAAGCCCAAACCTAAAACAAGGACACAAACTACCCTTAAGCCCTACCTTTTCTAACCCAAACCCAAAACCAAGCCACAACCATAACCCTCACCCAAACCATCTTCTAAACCTATTCCTAAATCCAAACCCATCTCACCTAACCTAGACCAAGCCCTTTCCATTTCCTCATCCTCTAAGTCATTCCCTAGGCCTACATCCAAACCCAAACTAAAAACTAAAGCCAAGCCTATCCTACAACCTCACAAAACCAAGCCTTTACCACTTCTAGCACCTTCTACCTCCACCCTTGAACTAATTCTCATGACCTATGTTTAATTTCAAGTCAGAAAGAAGGCTAACTCTCAAGCCATCAAGGCTAACAGAGCCTTTCTACATTCCACTAGTCATGGCCCTTTTGAAATCTAGTTCCCATTCCTTAAACTAGAGGATGCATCCTTTGCTCAAAGAATTCAAATCCTCCTAGAGCACTTAGCCATGCCTGATCCTCTAATCACCCAATCAAACCCACCATCCCAACCTGCTCCTATTCTAGCCATCCCAATCCAAGCCCAAGCCATCCTTGAGACACATTTTGAACCATTCTTTCTTAGCTAAGTTTGCTAAGAAATTTGGGTGCAAGATAGCTATCTCTAGGAAACTCAAAACTCTTAAGCTTAAATCCTCTCCTACCAAACCAACAACCACCACCTTTACTCTCAAGAAACTCTCCAACACCTTAAACCCATACCCTATAAGCTAAACCAAGAAACCTAAACCCCCAGCCTAAGTCATGCTACTACTTTTGTTTTATCTTCTTTCCATGTTTGTATTTGTTTTTACAAATGTACATGTACTTTACACTATATCAATACAACCCAATTTTTTATGTTTATATGATAATGTGTGCTTCACTGCATTTGTCTTCATTGTCATAAGATGCATCTAATTTATCCCTGCAACTCTTTTTGATTATGATAAAAAGGGGGAGAGATAAGGAGATAAGAAGTGCTTTCACTTAGGGGGAGCATTAATAAATTGAAAATTAACAAGGATCAAAACACCAAAACTAAAATTAATCAATGCATCTTTCTGGGAGAGCATAATAAGTACTTAAACAAATTATAAGCTCCTACATATTTTTTAAGAGAAAGGATTCACTTAAATATTTTATCATCATTAAAAAGGAGAAGAATGCTAATTAGCTTAGTTTTGATGATGAATGAGCTTTAATAGCTAAGTTTTGATGATGAGCAAACCATGAGTGAAAAAAAGGGTCCTAACAAATTTGTATCCAAGTGTTGTAGAAATAAAATGAAAAACTTAAGAAAAAACACAATGGAACAAAAGTAAGAGTAATATGGAACCCAAGGACACATGTAATCATCTTATACACATCAGAAAGAAAGTAAGAACATAAGTAAATGCAAAGGAAAATCAATATTTTGCAGTAAAGATGATAGCAAAGATGACTCTTTCCTCTACAAAGGTCTCTATAACAACCTGGAATCAAGTGCAAATTGAAGTCTTTCTACAAAAGCATATATGGAGGAGAGGTCAATCTATAGAGGTTTGTAAAACTAGCCATTAATGGTAGTTGGAACTATTGGACCCTACAAAGAAAGCTACAGAGGAGAAGGGTCAATTTGTAAAGGTCTGAAGGACTCTCTGGACATATCTCTCCTCTCCCGATATCGCATAGAGGATGGACCATCCCTACAAAGGTTTGCATTTAATGTCACAATAGTTACCGATAGCATTCCTCAACCTATAGAGGTTTATAGCCACCACTGTTATCTTTTTGATTGAGTGGATTGCACGTCATATAAAATGATCAAAATTACAACAAGATTACTTGTAACAATTATAAACTCTTCCAAAGCTTATAAATAGAAGATTAAGTCAAAGGAAGAAGAATTAGAAATTTCAAAAAGCTAAAATTCATACATTTACACAAGTTAGAAGTTTTGTTTCAAAAGTTCCTACTCCACTACATTTTCACTTTGATTCAAGCTCAAAGCCTACATCAAATTCAGCCCTAAGGGACTTCGAAACTTAATGGTTTACTATATACCTTTTATTCGTTGATTTACATTTTGTACAACTTAGCTTAAGTAAGAGCCATACCTTTGTACAAGTTCTTTAAGTTTGTTTGGTTTCTGCAAGCAAGAAGCTTATAGTGTTAAGTGTGATTTTTGCAAGTAGAGAAACTTACATTGGTTGTGAAGAGTTAGTTAGTGAGCTTTAGAAAAGCTAACTTGTAATTGGATAGTGGAACTTAAGATAGTAGAGGAGAAATTATCTTAGATAAGTGGAGTAGGATCCCAACTCAAGCCAAACCATTATAAAAATATTGTGCATTATGCTTTGTGATCTCTGTTACTTTCTTCTTAGCACAATTTGGCTAAAAAATTATTAAGCTTAATTCACACCCTTCTGAGCTACCATCTATAAAGAGACCAACAGAAACCAAGTTGGAATAGGAAACTCTATCCAAACTGTATAGGGATAATAAATCTAAGTTACACCCTAATAAATCTCTACCTTGACTTGGATTCAAGTCATACCTTAGGCCTTAACTAAAATTCTTGACCTTCTCTACAAATTATTGCTTAGGTATTAAAAGTCCCAACCAAGCTCAAACAATCTATATACTAGGTAATCACAAGAAATTTTATCAAAGTGCTTATCATTTCATCTTTTCCAAATAGAGACTTGCTATAATCCAAAATTGATTTTGCAATCAAACTTCCCAAGTCAATTCTATATCCCACTTGGCATAGGTTTCTCTCTTGAAATTATAGGTAAAGTTCTATATTTGATGCAGTTGGCATTTACATATGTTTCTTTCTTGCTTTATTTCTGTTTCTGTGTTAATTTGTGTTGTCTTGTAGGTCTATTCCTAACAAACAGGTATTAGAGCCTATATTGTTTCTTGGGTATTAACATGACAACAACAAAATTTGAGATTAAAAAATTTGACCACAAAATCAATTTGGATTATGGAAAGTCTTTGTTCAAAAAAGATGAGATGCTAAGTATTTTAACAAAGTTTCTTTTGATTACCAAGTTTATGTATCATTTGAGCTTGGTTGAGGCTTTGAGTCTTTGAACAGTATTTTGTGGAGAAGATGGAGAATTTTGATTAAGGCCTAAGGTATAACTTGGATTAAGTCAAGGTGAAGACTTGTTAGGGTATGACCTAGATTCATTATCCCTATTATTTTTGGATTGAGTTTTCCATTTCAACTTGGTTTTTATATCTCAAACTTTGTTGTCACTATCTTAACACCCAAGAAACAGTAAAAGCTCTTATACTAGTTTGTTAGAAATAAACCTACAAGACAAGACAACATAATAGATAGATAGAAAAAAAGCAAGAAAAAAAAGAGATGCACATACAGATTTTAAGTGAAAAGATCATTCAATAAGAAGGAAAAAGACCATGGGTGAAGGAGGAGAATTATCTACTATCAAACAACATTACAAAGATAGATAACTTATGCAAAATTCCTATTGCTTAATACATTTTACAATATCAAACTCTTTCTAAAACCAAATCTCACTGGTAAGAATAGAAGAGAACTCCAAACCAATTGCATCAAATAAATAAAAGCTCTTATCCATATATGATGTCAAGAGAGAAGTTTACACTAAGTGGGATACATAACTAAGTTAGAGTAGGATACAGTAACTAAGTTAAAATAGAAAACTAAATCAAAACTAGATGGAGATAATAATCCAAGTCACTCCCTAACAAAGCCAAAGGCAACTGGGAAATCATGAAAATGCAGTTCATATTGATTGAATGAGAATTCTGCTTATAAAATGAAGTTTATTGATAGGTATGATGGAAACGAACATTAAGGTGAGATGGCATCTTTATCAAGGAAACTCATATTAAAAATCAATTTCTTTTGTTCACATTAGCTTCACTACAACAAAATTTCCCAAAAGCAGCCAACCATTTGGTTGTATTAGGCAAAAAATGGTTGTGTTAGGCCTAATGCAGCTAAAAACATTGGCCACCATCTGACTGCATTTATCTTGTTGCATTTGGCCAAAGGTAGCCAAAATGCGTTGGTTGCATTTGAGCAAATGTAGTCGTTCTAGGTTGGTTGCGTTTGCTCAAATGCAACTAGCTGGTTAGCTGCATCTAACCAAATGCAACCGAATTTGAGTTGGCTACATTTGACCAAACGCAGAAACGGTTGCATTTGAGCAAATGTAGCTATTTTGGGTTCTTTATGTTTGGTCAAATGTAGCCAACTCAAATTCGGTTACATTTGGTCAAATGCAACTTTTTTTGAGTTGGTTGCATTTGACCAAACACAACTAAAAAAAATTGGCCGCATTTGACCAAATGTAGCCAAATTGAAATGGCTGCCTTTGGTCAAATGTAGCTAAATTTGTGGCTGCTTTAGATCAAATGCAGCCAACACAACTATTTTTATATTTGGCCAATCGTTGCGTTTATTTACGATTACGATACCCACTCTTTCATAAGTATAGTTAAAACATTGAAAATAAGAAACAGAAATGTATTATATAAACTTTAAACCCAAAATAACACATCATATGAGTCATAAAAATCCTATGAATGAATAAACAATATGTCATAAACTTTACACATTTTTGGATGAATAAAAAAGAAAATCATTCACACTTAATGAAATTAACAAAGAAGAATACTTTGAGGGTCACCCACAAGTCAAGGCCCCTCTTAAACTACTGAGGATTATTTTCCTTGACTCTTCTCATTGTTTGACGATCCTATTCACATGAAATATTAGGGCATGAATGATTTGAAACAAGAATGGAGTTAGTATGCAATAATCTCCCAAATTTAAAGCATTAAATTACCCTTAGGAAATTCTGGAATGCCTAATTGAGATGTGGCCAATGAGGAAGGTGTTAGCTGATTGAACCATGACTCTAGCAAAGACCTAATGTGTCTTGTCTCATATGATAGTGCATCAATCTATTGGTTGGTGGTTGCTAACTTTTCTTTTGTATTCCTAAGTTCTTCCTCGGTGGAGGTCAGTTGATCCTGTGTAGAAGCTAGCTATGATGGAGTGCTGCGCTTGATCCATTACCTAATCGGAACTGAATCGACTCTTAAATGGCTTCAAAATATATCTAAACCTTTAATGTATCTAGAGCTCTTTTCAATTATTTTATCATAGATATCATCTGGTGTGAGGGGTGACTCTATAGACTCTAAGCTAGTTGCTTGTAGCTCTACCATCTTCTTCTGTAGGGTTAACAAAAAATCAGTAGCAGGGGTCAGAAGACAACATAGTGGCTAGAAATCCTGAATGTCTATAACACAATTAAAAAGTTAGTTGTACTCATGTATGCATTCTCTGCCTCTAGGGCTATGAATTTGCCATCTGACTTATGCGTGTGGGTCTCCCTGAATAGTTCAATCCGATTGATTTGGCTATCGGGGTCTTCATTCTCCTATTCCACAAAAGACAAAATATTTATCAAGCATGAAAGTACTGATTTTACATAGAAATGACAATTGGTAACTATGAAAAGCAAGATCTATACTCGTTCAGCTAGAACAACCATAAATGGCTTTGGCCCCATGCAGTGTGAATAGTTCATCTTCTTCCTGTTATCCTTAGCTACTGATGACTTATGCTACATTGAAGCAAGCAGGGGGAATACACATAGTTATGTTATAGGAAAAATAGTTAAGGTATAGTGGATGCTCTAACTAATGGTGTAAAGAACATATTAAAAAGTAATATGCCTGAAATTCAGGAAAACTAAAGTAAGTGCAGAGGAAGGTCCAGTTGGAAATATTCACTCCTGTAGGTGGTAAAGTAACTGGATCTTCGCTTGTACTTATGACTTTGGAGTAGTGATTGTAATAATCATTTTGGAACCTTTTGTAACTAGTCCTGAAGTAGTCCTTAACAATCAATTTGACCCAATCCTGATCAATGTCCTTAATATCAAAGCATGACTGTCAAGGAAGCCAACAAAGTTAGATGATATTAACAATATCATGAGCATGATTAACTTGGAGTTTGTAAATGATGGTCGTACCCTTCTTTACCTTTAATTCCGCAATCATGGGTTTTTTTTCTTATTCAGTAACGTCTATCCATTTTCTCTTAAGTCTCTTAGATCTCATTTTAAGTCAATTTTTGACCTAAATAATGGTCCAAATGCTCAACAACGAATATAAGCTTCATAATTAGGGTAAATTTGAATGAATAACATTATGAAATTATGAAAGAAAGTCTATGTGTACCTTTTGATACAAATGTGGGGGTTTAACATACTTTGCCTTAATCGTGATCTTCACTTTCGTTGTCCAAATCAACTAAATCCATGACGACATATTTAAGTATATTAGATATCCCGTCCACTGTTGAGATACAGATAATATTATCAATTTATTCATCAGGATGTGGCTCTCTATTTAAATTTGATATCTAGAGGTCACTTGAAACTTCAACGAGATCATTCATCGACCTCTCATCCTCTTGCTCTCTATGCTCTTCATCTAGGATGCACTCCCTTGTGGGTACCCCCCCCCCTAACATTGTGTTGTGAAATATTCTAAAAATGTCGATGGATGCAATGTTGAACAACTTGCCATAATGCTCCTAGCTTTGTGTCATCCAAGTAGAAAGCTTGCTTGGCTTTAGATGCAAGCATGAATGAGTCATCTTAATTCCATAGACGAATGACATTGATACTTGTGTAATGAGGGTCGAACTTGATACCTGATTTCCTACTAGTGTCAAACTAATCATACAGAAATAGGACGCATGTGTATCCAAGTATATATGGTTACTCTTTGACATGCTACAATCGACCATAGTAATCTGAATCTCCCTGCACAACAACATCGCTATCCTAGGTTTTATGATGCTTGTTACGCTGTAGGGTGCAAAATCTAACCCTGTCAATAATGCATCCTGAGTATATGGTTGATTGCACTATAAGTGGACCATTTGTTAGGAACCTTATCTTCTTCGATATTTGATTTGAAATTTACGAATATAGTTGATTTATCTGTGAACATTATTTGAATATGTTAGCAAAATGGCAAAGCAGACTTACTTGCGTAGTTTATCTATCCAAGTTTTTAAAATATGCTTAGTTTAGGTTATAATAAATACATACATAAGTTGTATATTCTTACTTGTTTTTGAAACTAGTCTAGAAATTGCTCATCCTGTATTTTTTGGATCTTATTTTGATTGTCCTTTTTTAGTTCGTCTTTGTGTTTATTGTTGTTCAAGAAGAGCCAGGACGGATAAGTAGAAATGAGGGGCCTATGACGTGTAGTGAATAAGTTATGGTAGTTAGCATAATAACTCACAATGGGGAGGAGCGATGATTACTTGAGATACTTCTGTATTTCTGCGCAGTTGTATAAGACATAACGCCGTGCCCTTGATGCATCTTCTTGGGATAGCTGTCTACATTTTTTCTTAGTGCTAAATGGTCGTGCCCTTTGAGTGAATACCGAGAGGGAGCCCTTTTCTTTCTTATATCTGCTATGCAATTAATGCCGTTTTCAACGTCTCCTAGATACATTGATAAGAACATAATACATTCCTTAACTTTGTACCTCTTTGTAATTGAACCCTCCGGATGAGCTCTATTACCTACGTTCGCCTTAAGGTTGCCTAAGAACCTAAAAAAGGTAAGTTATTCACTATTAATAAGGTTGTAAGGTGCCTTATGCATAGAGTTCTCAATTGTACTTCTCAATTGGAAACATCCATCTATATTGCATGGGTCTAGCAAGCAAAGCTTCTCTAGGAAGGTGAATACACAAGTGGATCATCACATCAAAAAATGTCGATGGAAAAATACATTCCAATTTGCACAAAATTAGAGGAATATTGTTTATGAGCTGCATTAGGATGCTCTGCTGTAAGGTCTTTGAGCATAGTTATTTGAAAAAGTTACTAAGCTCAAAAATGGTATTAGAAATGTCATTGTGCAAGAATCCCTGCATTCCTATCGAAAGGGTATGCTGCAACATGATATAACTATCGTGTGTCTTGAGATCATGCATTGTGCCGTATTCTACATTCACACATTTCAATAAATTCATAGCATATCCATCTGGGTACTTAGCATCCCTTAGGAAAGCATAGAAGCTCCTCTGAGACATCGGTGGCAATGTGTAGCATGCTGTAGGTTTCATATAGCGCTCTTTTTCTTTGTGAAGGCGCAGTTCATTTCTAATACCCAACTTCTCTAAGTCTTGACGCGCATTATTTGTATCCTTTGACTTCTTGTCAATGTTCAGCAAAGTTTCCAACAGGTTATCACAAACATTCTTGGTCAAATGCATTACATCAAGATTATACCGGATCACAAGATTGGGTTAATATGGAAGATCCCAGAAGATACTTTTCTTGGTCTAATTTAGATCTTCCTTTCCACATTTCCTTTTCTTCAATATAGATGAGTGCTTTTCAGCTACTTTATTGGGTAGTAGTTGCAATTGTTGTAATAGCTCTATACCAAATAGTTCTCTTGGGGCATGACAAGTCTCAGTTCAACCATTAAAGTCCTTTTTGTTCCTCCGCCAAATATGGCTAGGAGGTAAGAAGCGATGGTGTTCCAAGAAACATATTTTGGATTTATACCGTTCTAATGCTGCAACTTTATTGCAATTGGGATAGGCAAGATAACCATGGGTTGACCACTCGAAGAGGTTTCCATTTGCAGGGAAATCATTGATAATCCATTGCACTGTAGCCCGCATCTTGAATTGTTGTCTAGATGACCCATTAAAGGTTTGCACCCCCTTGTCCCATAGTGTTAGCAACTCATCAAGTAGTGGTCGCATATAAACACCAATATTTGCACTCGGAGCCTTAGGACCTGGAATAAGTAGGGTCATAATAGTGAATTGTTCTTTCATACACTTCCACGGAGGTAAGTTATATGGAAGTAGGATGATTGGCTACGTGGTAAGTTATATGGAAGTAGGATGATTGGCTACGTACTGTGTGTTCTCCCCACATTATCAAATGGATTGAAACCATCACTCGCCAACTATAGCTTGATGTTCCATGGATTATTTGCGAAAGTTGGGAACTGTTTATCAAATTCCTTCCATGACATGGAGTTAGCAGAATGTCGCATGACACCAGGCTCTTCAACTCGACCTTCCTTGTGCCATACCATATCAGGTGCTGTCTTTGTCGACTAGAATAACCTCTGTAATCTAGGAATAAGAGGAAAATACTGTAACACCTTGTGGGAGATCTTCTTCTGACTCACCCCACTATCTTTCTAACGTGAAGTACCACACGTTGGACAACTCTGAAGATTGACATTTTTCTGCTAGAACAGAATGCAGTCATATTCACAAGCATGAATTGAGGTATATCCAAGGCTCAAATCTTTTAAAATCTTGTTGGCACTATAAAAATTTGTAGGCAATAACTCTACTTATGGTAAAGCATCCTTCAAAAGCTCTAACAGCATGTTAACAGATTTGTTGCTCCATTGGTTTGCTACTTTCAAGCTCATCAACTTCACTAGGAAGCCCAATAAAAAAACTTCTTACACTCAGGGTATAACTCACATTGCACATCTTGAAGCAACTTCTCATATTCTGAATAAGCCCCCATCTCCTCATTATCATAGCCATTATTGTGTGTTCCACATGCATCCTTCATGTCCCGTAGGTTCTCCGATGTCTTCTTGTACTTGGTCCACTTCCACTGGTTAGATTCTATTTTCCCTATAGTGGACCCAAATTGTATAGTGTTTGATCATTCTATTCTTATATAAAGGTCGTCCTACTTCTATGAGCGACAGTAATTTTTTATTATCATAGGCCATACATAGGCAAAATATCTTGCCATCACCTTCTATGCTCAGCTGTGCAAACTTCATGAACCCCATCTATATACTTCTGGTTCATCTTGTTTGGCTCTTGGATCCATGATTTATCCATCCTTATAAGAATTGGATTATTTGAACCAGCTCATAATGTAAACAAAACCATGTACATATGAAGAGCTTCATTGGACCTTGTGGGTTAACGAAATCGTGCCCCCAATATAATCTTTAATTATCACAAAAATGCAGTTTGGGCTGAGGATGGTGTAAATTGAATAACTTGAAAATTATTGTACTTGAATAATATAATTCAATGTTAATCAAATAACTTGGAAAATATAGTAAATTAATAAAAATCCACAATATGAATAAGGATGAGTATGTATTTATTCCTTCCTATAACGTAAATTAAATCCTCATACCTAGTGCCATACTGCCAGTATGGTAGACAGTATGGCGGGCGCTTGCGGGACCCTAGGCGATATGGAGGGCATCTATGGTACTGCCTCCAGTTCTACCGCAACCCACCTTGAATCTGGTTTTCAGGGGATGGCTTTCTGTCATCCTCTTCATTCATAACCCACCACACATTTGTAACCCAACCCTTACACAACTCAACATCCCCCCCCTATGGTTTAGAAAAAATGCAAAATGCCCCTCTTCTAGAGCAAGTGTTAAATGAAACCATTCACCTAATCTAGCTACAAATTGAACAAAAAATGTTGGGTATTCCACACCAGAAGTAGTAGACTCGATTCCACCAGTGGATTCCATGGGGAGAATGAAGAGGGAGCCTCGAGCCTCCTCTATTGCGACTCGCACGAAGAAATCCTTCGACAATGGGTTATAGATGGGTAGGGTATTGATTTTAGAAGTTGATGGTGGAGGTGTTGAATATGGTAATGGGAAGGGAAGGAACTTGGGAATACTCAAACATTTGCTTAGGGTGTGGATGAAGATGGGAAAAGTTGTTTGGGAAAAATTCAAAATGGTGTGTTTTAAAAGCCTGCTGCTTTGTGTGCCCGATCGACACAGCAGGATGTTCCGCAGGCGCCCACGGTACTGCTTGCCGGTCTCGTTCCTAAATACCTATTAATGTATTTTAAGAAATAGTTGAAATGTGTTTTTCATTATATTTACCTTTAATGGGTGCTAGCTAAATTCAGACAGATTTTTTAAAGATTACATAGGCCATTTATTAATTTAGAAACTAAAAATTATAGGCCATTTATTAATTTAGAAACTAAAAATTACAGGCCATTTATTAATTTAGAAACTAAAAATTATAGGCCATTTATTAATTTAGAAACTAAAAATTATAGGCCATTTATTAATTTAGAAACTAAAAATCTTTTCCAGCTTTAAAAATATTTTGATAAAATTCACTTTGACCAATAATTTTATTTTCTTTACTTGAATTAAAGCATATAAAGTTATTTTAATCAAAGGCACGTGTCAGCCATACCATTTAAAGATGTATAAAATTATAGAAATTGGACAATAATTATCAAATGGTCATAATTATTTGTTCTATTTGAGTCTTTTTTTATAAATATTAATAACATAATAAACCTATAGGCAAAAAAATGAAAAAATACAAGCAAAAAGTTTTAAAATTTAAATTAATATTTTCAATTGTAATGAACTTCAATGTAATTTTATCAAACTTTGGTTAGCTTCATTAAACTATAGTTGAGTTTTTAATGGGCTCTAGGTTTTACCATGCTTTAATAGATTTTAATGAGAATTAATAGTTTTAATATATTGAAGCAACTAGGCTACTAACTTTATTAATAGTTGAAATTATTTTATAGCCAATCAATTGAATCAGATAGGCTTTATTTTCAAAACTAAAATCTCTACACACCTCAACTATAAAATCTAAATCATTTATTTCCATTCAATTCTTAGATTTCTTAATTTCTTTGCATAATTTTATCTTGAATAAATGGATAATAGTGATTTTAATTATTTTAAGCTAATTATAATACATTTTCATAAACTTTAATGAGTGTGAATGGCCTTTAAGTATGCAACCTACCAAAGGCAGCCATTTTTGTGCTAGCTGCCTTTGGTTGGTTGCATTTTATGATTTTTTTTGATAGTTTGGTTTATGATAAAAAAGAAATAAAGTGCCTTTTTTTCTAAAAGAAATATGAACATTTCTCTCTCTCTCTCTCTCTCTCTCTTTTATAGTAATATAGAATTTATTTAATGGGGCAAAACCATCATATTGTTTTGAAATTATTACTTACTCTTTAAAAAATTATGTACATCATCTTACCTTTCCATAATCAACATTATTTTTACACTTTTAGCATCATCGATCTTCTTCTTTTGTATAATGTTTATATTTGGTTTTGAATACACTTGCTTTACTTGAAACTCAAATAAGCTTGCCCGAATATAAAAGCAATTAAAATGCACAAAGAGTGAAGTTTTGTACTTGACATGCCTTTTTTTTATTTAATTTCATTCACTTTGCATGTTCCATTACCAGTATTTTAAATTTCATATATTTTTAATTAATCACCAATGATTAGATTAAATTCACTCCAACCATTAAATTCAAATGCATCAAATGCATATATTATAATTAAATCCAATTTAAAACCAATCTAAAATTAGCATAAAACCAATTTATCTAATTAAAATGAAAAAGACATTTCATAATTACAATTTATCAATTATTTCCATACCCAAGTATTAATATTTAATATTATTTTATAAAACCCATAAATTGTATATATTGTTCAATTTTTAAGATTGAATATAAAAAAAACTTTTTACCATCCCTAATTAATGCATGTGTCGCTATGACCACAGGTGCCTAGTTACCAGGCGCTCGCAGTCCCAGGTGCCTGTCGATTCGAATAGGTCAAAAACTTGAGCGTCGATTGAATTCCCATTTCTGCTTGTCAGCATCCCCTACCTCCTCCCATCTCTAGCCCCATCCGCATGTGATTTCCCACTCTCTATTTGCCCCATTTTCTCCATGCTAACTAGACCCACTCCCAATCCTAGAAGTAATGGTGCCCAAGGTAGCAGTTTCTAAGACTCATGGGACCAGCAAAAGGCCTAGGATGGAAGAAGCTGTGTCTGCCTCTCAACCTTCATCGTCTAGGAGGATAGGAACGGGAACTCAAATAGGTAACCCCTCATCCCAAACTAATGTAAATGAAAGGGAGCATGAGGCTTGGGTAGGAGGAAGGGCAGAGCCATGACTCTCAATGTAGACCTGAAATCACTTCCCTTGGAAGTAGAGGGAAGGTACTGGCTGCAAAGTTTGAGTCGCTTGATTTGCTAGCGTATTATTTTGGCAGGGAAGAACGAAAGTTCAAATTCTATATTTCAATGTTAGGGAGACTGATGCATGTGCAAAAGAAAATTGACTTGGATTTTCTTAATGAATGTAAGTTTGATATTAGAGCCATACTAAATTATCAAGGTTGAGGTGAGCTTTTAGAATATGATGCACCTATCTATAGAGAGTTGGTGCTCATTTTCCACTTCAACTAGAATCCTCATACACATAAATTAATCGTAAAGGGTGTGGAAATTGATTTTGACACTATTGAATTGTCCCTCGAAGAACATCTAGCCAAAACACTTGGTATTTTGGATTTTGAGGAGGATGATGGATTAACTAAGGGGGAAGTCTTCAATAATTTATCCATCGACCATGAATACACATCGACTGATTCATTTATAAGAACAACTTGGATGTTGAACTAAGAATGCTCAGAAAGGTCTTGGAAAGCATGATCATGCCCAAGCTAGGGGTGACGGAGCAAGTTACTGCCTCTAAGGCCCAAACAATGCGAAAAATCTACTCTTACCAAAGGGTCAACCTATCGAAGCTTATGCAGATGTTGTCGTTCCATTTGGTGTGTGGCTGATAAAAATATTTGAGCATTTTAAAGTTCTACTAGATAGGGAGACTTATCCGCAGGTATCCTCGCTTAAGAAGGATCGAGTAGGAGCTACTCTCCTGAAAAGAATGGGCATTGAAGTCTCTGAGTATGTACATGAGATGGATGAGAAGAATGAGAGAGAAATGGAAGAAGGAGATGGAAGCAACTTCGAGGAAGAAGGATCAGAGGAGGTACCTTTCCAAGGGGAGCCAGAGGCTGAAGAGTATATAGAGAGGCATTCTGATTCAAGGCCTAGTGCAAAGAAAGCCCCATCACCTCCTTGGGCCTTACCTACATCTCTACATGCTCCTAGATCATCTACATATAGCATGCTGACAATGGAGGTGAGAGAGTTGAGATCTAAAGCGGCTAAGTTTAGAGGAATACTCTCAGCATAGTTGAAAAGCTAGATATGCCCCTTCCTCACTCCAGATGACCATAGCCAGCACCGTCTCTAGCCCCAGTCCACCCTACTTAGAACCCCGAGCACTGTGCACCATCTCTAGCTACAGACCACCCCACTTAGAATCCCGAGTAGCCTTCAATCTCTCCACCTACAGTCCACCTTGGTCAGGAACCTGAGCCGATGTTTTCTCTTGATGAGCTCACCTCTGACCAGTTTGCCACTCAAGGGAAGCCTTCCATGCCCTTGCCTTCCTTGCTCTGAGAGGATATCTCTCGTTACGATCATCATCCTTGCCAATGTTCTATGATTTTTTAACTTTGGGCATTTGTCAAATGTAAAGTGCGTATATATTGTAAAAAAGTAAATTTTGAGATAATGAAGTTATATTTCCATATGTAATATTTGTTTGCATTTTCATTACCTGCCATCAAATGTTATGAAATGAAATCTTTCTTGCTTGGTCAATTCTTGAATGCAATTCCCCCTTTTGATGCATGTCTGAAAATGATGGATGAACTCATCGGTTGTTATCGGACAAATCATTTAAATTTCAAAACGTTGATGTCATCCATTATTTGTTATTTTCTGCATTAAATTGATTTCTCAATACCAAAAGCAACTTGCCCCTTGCCCCTTGCCCCTATTTAAATTGGATCCCCACTATTTAAGGAAGAGGTGCCTGGTAACCCCATACCGCCTGCCACTTGCTCCTAAGTGGCAGGCAGTACTGTAGGCGCCCACGGTACCTCCCGCCCATGGGTCGTAAAATGGGTGTGGGAGAAAATCAATTGCAGGTGATATTACATACCACCTACCATATCGCTTGTGGGACAGTCGATACATGCAAGCGCCTATGGTACCGCCTGTCGTCCCATGTGTAGTCCCACCTAGCCTTCCCATACCACCTGCTAGTATCACCTGATAGGCAGGCGATATCGTAGGCACCCATAGTACGGCCTACCTATGGGCTGTAGAATGGGTCTTATGGTACTGCCCACCCATGGACAGTAGAATGGGTGTGGAAGAAAAGTAACCCTAGGCGGTTTTACATATCGCCTGCCATATTGCCTGTGGAATAAGCAATACACACGGGTGCCCACGATACCACCTTCCATCCCAACTGTAGACCCACTCCATTTTTTTAATTGTTAAATAGGATAGTAATATATATATATATATTATGAAAAAAATTAATAAAGTAATAAAATATAAATTACAATACATGTGTACTGTCTACAGAAAAGGTAGTGGTGAATAGATTTAAATTACAACACATATGTACTACCTACATATAAATTTAATTAATCAACTTATGAATTAGATTTTGGCTTACCTAGTGAATAGGCTTTTATGTTTTAAAAATTATTTGACATAAGTAAAAAAAATAAAACATGCATTAGTTATTTTCTTTAAGTCATAAGAACATTGAAAAATGAGCTAATCATCACCTCACTTTAACAATATTTTTTTTTACATATACATTTCACTTTTCCATCACACTAAACACATCCTAAAACCCTTTTTCTAATAGTAAGTTAACATTGCAAAATTTTTACTATACCCATTTCATATGTCTAAAGATTTAAATATTTTTCTTCTGATGAGACCCTTAATTAGAATTAGGTATGCACTGGCAAATGTAACTATCCAAATTCGGCTGTGTTTGGTATCAAATGCAGCCGAACAGGGGTGGCTGTGTTTGCTACCAAAGGTGGCCACCCGAATTCGGCTGTGTTTGGTATCAAACGCAATCAAAGCCGCATTTGATACCAAACGCAACTGAATTTGGGTGCCTATGTTTGATAGAATAATCAAAGTTAAAGTGGTACTGATGTGTAATAGTCTTAGACGCAGCTACTTGAAAGTCAAGAGATTATCCTCATCATACATAAAGGTAATGAGCTAAATAGATGTAGGCATTGATAGTTTCATAGATTGTAGCTCAATCCACCCAATCAAAATGCTAGGCTTGGTTGAGTGAATCTCAAGGTGGGCTCATGCCTCAAGCATGAATCTCCCATTTCATGTGAAACTCTTTATTGAACTTCCTTAAATCTAGTACAAGCTAATAATAATATATCCTACACAGCAATTATAATTTATATACTACACAATAATCCAAGGAAAGCTTTAACTTGAACCTAAGACCGAAAATTGGGTTGGGTTGAAGAAGTGGAAAAAATGGATTGGCAAAATCATTTAGCGAGACCTAATTTAAAAATTGAGATATTTTGGATTGAAGGTTTGACAACTTGATTTAACTTGACTCAATTTCAAATATACTTTAATTATTTAAATTATTATATAGTTTCTAACATGCTCACCCATTACTCACATGCACTTCTTTATTTTTTTATTTTAATACTATAACTATATTTTAAATATATTTTATGTTATAATTGATATGAAATATTTATTTAAAATAAATTTAAAATAAAATTTACTATCATCAAAATTAAAAATTCAAGTTTTCAACCACAATTTGTTGTCAAAATTCAACCAAAACCTAATCCAATTTTCTTAAGATTTAGTTGAGATCTTAAATATAAAGTTAGGATTATAATTAAGTCGAGAATTTACAAATATATTTAGGGTAAGGTTTACCCTACAGTATTTAACCCCATCCAAATTAAAACCCAGTTATGATTAATTACTAGTAAGATGTGCATTGTTTGAAGTAAAAGAGGCGCAAGCAAAGAAGAAAAGTAAAAATAAAGAGTAAAGGAGAAGATAATAATATCATCAATACATAGATAATGTTAGTCATAAAATAAATAAATATAAAATATATAATTTTTTATAAAAAGGTAAGTACAAAGTATGTTAGTTATATTAAATAATATATTAATATAAAATAAAAATAAGACATTATCATATCAAACGTAGTCACCCGAATTCGATTGCATTTAGTATCAAATGCAGCCAACATCGGCTACGTTTGATACCAAACGCATTCGAACAAGGGTGGCCGCTTTTGGTACCAAACGCAACCAATGGATGGTCGCGTTTGGTGGCAAACGTAGCTACCCGAATTCAATTGCATTTGGTATCAAACGCAGTTATACAAAAAAAAAAAAAAAGAAAGAAACAGCTGTGTTTGAGCCTATTGCAGCAAAAAGTGGCTTCTTTTGGTGCCTAATGCAGCAAAGCCCAAAACGACTACATTTGAGTGGTTGCGTTTGTTGATTTTTGGTATAGTGCTTATATTCCAAGTATACCTTTCTAATTTGTCCTCTCTCAAATAAATCCTATCCATAGGATTTTAAATCCCTGGTCTAACTATTTCATATGGGTTTTTATAGAGGTCCTGAAAAAGTTGGTTTGATCTAATCATTAGCTGACCAATCAATGATCTTGTGGTGGCCATCAAGCAAGCCGGATAATAAAATCTTTTTTCCTAAATCACTGGTGGTGGGATCATCTAAGGAATTCTTAATTACTCGACTCTCGCGTCCACATAATCCTTTTCCTGTTTGTGTTTGTCACTTTGTCCACAATTCGTATGGCTGTCCAAAAGCATGCTAGGCCTGTGCCAGGAATTCAGTGGAGGGTCCCCATAGGCTGCTTTGATTCTTGGATCCAGGTGATCCACTTTCCATCAATTTCACTTACATTGGACAGCTCAATATCCTTCCCTTGATTTAATGATTTCTTTATCTACGGAACTCGGATCAATAATCCGTTTCTTCTGGTAAGTTTTTTCCTTTGAGATCTTTCAATTAATATATAATAATATACAAAAATGCTTCCAACATGATTTAATTTAATCAGAAATTTACATCATTATTCACATTGAAATCCTCGTGGATTTCTTAACAAGTTTGATGAGTTAATCATCAATATAAGTAATTCATTCACGGTTAACAAAGTTTACAAGTTAATTTTGTATTTTAGTAGATGAAAATGAATCATTGACGTCATCCCATCTTCAATCGAACAATTAAAATAAAGTTTGATCCTTCCTAATAACCATGGAAGTTAACCGTTACATGTTAATTACTTATTAAGTTCACATTAATTCAATTGTTAATTTAGTGGTGTGTTTAGACGCATTTGAAATTTATACCTTTTTTATATTTGTTTTTAGATTAATGTAACATTTTAACTATTTTTAATAATTCAACTTTTCTCAATATTACCTATATTTCCAATCATTCATTTTGTTATCACCAGGATTAATTTGAAGTAAACCTTTTAAATACACCTCTCTCAAATGCAGTCTATCCAAGGAGAGTGGATGCTGATACAGACTTTGAAAATAGAAGAGTAGATTCTACTGTAATTACAAAATAGAAATGTCTCGGCCGGGTTATTTCTTGAGAGAGGAGAAGAAAAAACATGTGTTTAAAAGTAGGATTGGCGTTCCCCAGTGCTTAGGAGTCGTTAGTAGTGGAACACTCAAGATGTGCATGCGTTGGCTGATCTGTCCACTTACCGAGTGCAATGTGACTAGATCCCAACCCATGCTACAGTGCATCTGCACGGGCACGAGGAAAAAATAATTGACACCTTTTCAAAGAAATAACATTAATGAAATCATGAATATTTAAATAAAATTATGGGTAGTGGACCTTTAACATCAAGAAACCATAATGGACGATCGATGGCCACTTTGAAATGACCTTCACCATGCATTTTCAAGTATTGCTGCTGCAAAATTATCAGCTCAGCACATCTGCTTTCCACCAAGTGAACGCCATAACCATCTTGCGAAGTTTGAGCAATGTGGTCCACCAACGATAGAGTGGGATACCAATATCCACTGCATTTTTACCAATATGCATATCATAATTTTCCTTGTACACAAATGAATAATCATACAAAATATTATCAGGAGATATTTTTAATAACTTGAGATATTGTCTTGCTAAACACTAGCCAGGCTGGATTCCTACAATATTACAAAGGAGCACTGGAGGAGGTCATATATGCTTTAATGTTACGTGAAAAAAATAGGATTTAATGTTAACAGAAATATATGCTTTTAATATACGTGAAAAAATTGGGATTGAATAGGATATGCAAATACAAATGAAAAAAAGGGGAGGGAAGGATCATGATTCACGTTAACTAGACACATTTGTACCATGAACAACTGAGGGTTATGGAGCACCGAGTAGGGTTGGTGGAATACTTTGGATGCTGTATGTGTTCAAAACGTCATGCTGACCTACTGACATGGCATCCTAGGCTTCTAATCTGGACAGTTCGTAAGAAACAAATTAAAATGACGCATTTTCAAAATGCATACGAAGTTTGGACAGTCAAATTCTTATTGTATATTCACAGCTGAGGCGGTAGCCATGCTGACCCAAGAAGACAATAATTGCCATCGAAAGCCCAGGACCAAAAGTTAAGAGATGACGATTACGATCCTCGTCAAGGATGGATGAGCTGGAGATGTCTTCATGTCTCAAACAATGGTAGTGGCAAAACAAACAAACAATGGATGAAATTAAGATTTATTTTCTTTAACATTGTGTTAGTATATATACATAAAAATACAATGCACATGGCAGACTAAGTTTAAGGCTTAGAAGCCGTGATCCCCTTTTTGTAGGATTTGAATTACACTAAATTGGGAAGGTAAATAAAGAATTAAAAGTGTAAATATATAGCTAATATAAAATATTTCATAATACTCTCCCTCAAGTTGGAGGGTGAATGTCATGAAGTTCCAACTTGTTGCACAAACTTATTAACTAATCCTGTC
>JAYJMB010072794.1:0-38640 GCA_036873735.1 Pouteria campechiana | reverse complement strand
TAATACTCTCCCTCAAGTTGGAGGGTGAATGTCATGAAGTTCCAACTTGTTGCACAAACTTATTAACTAATCCTGTCCTAAGGCCTTTGTAAATACATCAGCCAACTGCGAGTGTGAAGGTACAAAAGAAGATTCAATCATTTTGGCTTGTACTTTTTCTCGTACTATATGGTAGTCTATTTCAATGTGTTTCAAACATTCATTAAAGGTAGGATTCATCACATTGTGCAAAGCTGCCTGATTGTCACAAAACAATGGTGTAGGAGTTGTCTGAGGTACCTTTAAGTCATGTAGTATATAGTGTAACCAAGTTAGCTCCAAACATATATTAGCCATGGCTAGATATTTAGCCTTAGTTGATGATCTAGAGACGTTGGCTTGCTTCTTAGATTTCCATGATATGAAAGAATTTCCAAGGAAAATGCAATACCCTATAACTGATCTTCTTGTGGCATGACAACCTTCCCAATCTGAATCACAAAAGGCTTTCAAAGCTAAACTGTTATCTGAAAGAAGTAATAATCCCTGACCAGGGGTACCTTTGATGTATTTCAGGATTCGAATGGTAGAGTCCTAATGAGGTATTCTAGGCTTCTGCATGAACTGGCTCAATGTGCGAACTGAGTAGACTATGTCAGGCCTTGTCACCATCAGACAAATCAATCTGCAAACTAGTCTCATGTACTTTGTTGGATCATTTAGCAACGCTCCATTAGTGGTAGTGAGTTTCAAATTTTACTCCATTGGAAAATTGTTGGGACATGAGCCTAGGAGTCTTGAATCTTGTAGAATGTCCAATGCGTACTTTCTTTCTGACATAAAAATACCTTTTTTGGAGCGGGAGAATTCAATACCCAGAAAGTACTTCAAGTTTCCAAGAGCTTTGATATGAAAGCACTTAAGAAGGAATCCTTTGAGGCATTCCATTTCATACAGATCATTTCTTGTGAGGAGTATGTCATCAATATATATATATATATATATATATATATATATATATGAGAATCACTGTAAAAGAAGTACCTCGAGCCTTGGTGAAAAGTGAATAATCAGCCTTTGATTATTGATAACTGACCTTTTGAATAGTATCTGAAAATGTGGAAAACCAATTTCTTGATGCTTGTTTAAGTCCATAAAGAGACTTGTTGAGCTAACATATAGTGTTCTCCCCCTGTCGGTGAAAACTAGATGGAGGTTCCATGTAGACAACTTTATGTGAATTACCATGGAGGAGGGCATTTTGAACGTCCAATTGGTGGATGTACCAATGACGAGCTATAGCAACCGTAGAAAGACATCAAAGTGTTGCAAGCTTGGTTGTTAGTGAAAATGTTTCTTGATAGTCAATGCCTTCAACTTGATTATATCCCTTATCAACGAGATAAGCCTTGTAGTGCTCAATGGTGCCATCAAATCTGTATTTGATTTTGTAGATCCGTTTGCAATCAATTAGTTTATAGACAATGGGAAGAGGGACTAAGCTTCATGTGTTGTTGAGCTATAATGCTAATCCTTTATTCATAGCTTGTCCCCCAAAGTGGATCAAGGATAGCCTGAGTGTAAGTTTTGGGTTCTATGTGTTCTGTGATAGCTAGAAAAGTAGAATGGGAAGATGAAAAACGTGAGTAGGAAAGAAAATGAGAGAGTGGATATCGAGTACCTATTATAGAACTTGGTGCTGAGGTAGATTGATTAGCTTGAGATGACATTAGGAAGTCTATATGCCACGTCGAAGGTCGCTTATGTCGTGTTGATGTCTCAGGGGTGGAATGGAAGTAGTAGTGGGTTCAGAAGGAATGTTTGATGTTTTTGAAAGTGGTGGTGTAGTTTTGACTTTCAGTATAGACGTGGAAAGTTGATAAGTGTTATAAGGAACAACAGATGTGGTTTGCATATGTGTGGGAGAGATGGGTTTGTGTGTGTTAGTTATTTCTGTGTGCTTGGGTTGGTGAGAATGAGTGCTAGAAGGACATGGTGATATGATGGGCCGTGTTTCTGTGGTCTCAAAGAGAAAATTGGGCACTACAAAATCTGAATTTGATGGGGTTAAGGTGAAAAAAGGGAAAGTGGTTTCATGGAACTTAACATCACGATTGACAAAAAATTTCATAGTTTCTATGTCATATAGCTTGTATCCTTTTTGCCCAGTTATATATCCAACAAAGATGCAATGTTTGGCATGGGATTCGAATTTATGAATTTGATGTACAACAGTTGTATAGAATAGGCAACCTAAAACCTTCAGGTGATCAAGTGAGGGTGGACGATTGTATAGAATTTCAAAATGTGTTTTATTTGAGAGTAATGGGATGGTAACCAATTAATGAGATAAACAATATTTAAAACACACTCACCCTAGAAATGGAAAGGTAAATGGGATTGAAAAAATAGTGCTCGTGCTACAATGAAAATGTGATGATGCTTCCTTTCAACAAATCATTTTGCTGTGGAGGGTTAACACAAGTGCATTGATATTTAATGCCATGAAACTTAAAAAAATTTCTCATAGACAAGAATTTATAACCATTGTCTACTTTGATTGCTTTGACATAGGCATGAAATTGAGTATGAGAAAAATCAATGGAAGATTTCAAAATGTTTTGAGTTTCAGACTTGTGTTGCATAAGGAATATCCATGTCCATGTCCTTTTTGTAAAATCATCTACAATGGTAAGAAACAATCTTGCCCCTGAGTGTGAGGGGACTTTGTGAGGACCCTAGATATCACAATGTAATAAATCAAATGGAGCATGACTTGATATGGAACTTAATGGAAATAGAAGTCTTGTTTGTTTTTCCATGGGATAAATAGTACAATTATTGTCATAAGAAATATTATTTGAAGATAATAGTGAAGAGGCTAATTTAAGGTGAAACGTGATGGATGTCCAAGATTCATATGCAATAGACTAGAAGGGTGTAAAGCTTGATAACAGGTTGATGTTCTTTGCAACGGAGGCATGTAATAGAGACCACTATATTGTTTACTCGAGCCAATCATCTTCCCCATAGGCAAGTCCTGACACAAAAAGTGGGAGAAAAAATGGCACAATAGTTTGGGGCAGTGGTAATTTTGCTCATAGAAATCAGATTTAAGAGGAAACTAGGAACACATAGAACATCATCTAAGGTGCTATCAGAATTAAAAGATATAGTGTCGGTTGAAGTGATTGCAACTGTAGATCTGGTGGGTAAATTAACAATAGGTATCAATGATGATTGTGTTTTAGTGAAAAGTGTGGAATCAGAGGTGATATGAACGGTGGCCCCACTATACAAAATCAAAGGCTTAGTGAATATAGAATTAATCAAAGCATCAAAAAAAGGAGACAAATTTATCGCATTTGCACAAGTGTTTTTATTACCAACATTATGGCTTGGGCTCATCATTTGTAAGGCATGAGAAAGTTGTTGAAGTTTCTCTATGGAAAATCCTTGCTAGACATTGATCAGGTTGGGAATTTGGCTTGTTTTGCTAATGTCCTGTGGATAAAATCCATGTATAGATTGAGGGGAATTTGTTGCATTAGCAGTAAGGAAAGAATTCTTTCAAAATCCATGTTGTTGTTGTGATTGACCTTGTCGAATGCCTGTGATGTTGGGTGTCCATGTGCCATTTTTGTATCTGCATCTATCCTCAGTATGCCCTCTTCTATCACAATGTTTGCAATGAAACTTTAGTGTCTGACAATTTTCAATTGTGTGGCCCTCTCTATTATAGTGTTCACAATACTTACTCTTTGATTTATTTGATGAGTTGTTTGAATGATTCTGGATTGCAGCAGCAATGGAGAAGTTTTCAATTGTCTCTGATGTCACTTGCATTTGCATTTCATCTTGAATGATGAGGGAATAGGCCTGACGAACATTAGGCGGTGGAGTTATCAAGAGGATGTTGCTACGAACACCACTGTAAGTGTCATTATGGCCCATAAGGAATTGCATCATCCAATCATTTTCTCTTTGTTCGATGTGCACCTTCATCTGTTTGCAAGCAGGGATGGGTAGACATGTATCTAATTCATCCCAAAGACTCTTTGAGTTTTGTGAAATAGGCTAAGACTGTCATTATGCCTTGTGAAAGAGAGGCTAATGATTTTTAAATCTGATAAATTGCTTGCGCATTTTTCTGTGAGAATTGGTCTTCAAAATCTTCCCACACTTGACGAACCGTTTTTTCATGAATGACCCCCTTAGCTAGATCAGGGTTCCACTGAGTGGGTGAACCATGATTGAATCATGCTATTGCATTGATTCCAAAGAGCATATTTGCTCAATAGATCGATCATTGAAACCAATTTTGTTCTTGGATGTAAGGGCATGAATCATGGATTTACTCCATGATGGATAGTTGGAGCCATTTAGTTTCGTTGGAACAAGCATGTGATTGGGTTGATCCAAATGATGAACGGAATATGGATTGGATGAATCCATGGTTGAAGTGACGTTGCTTGTGTTTGGATGTTTGAAAAGGGATTTTTCTAGTGATGTTTGTATTGTATTTGTCATGGTGCTTTACTGGTTGTCAAGGCTTTTGAAAAGGTCAGCAATCAGGCACTAAGATGGTGCTCTGATACCATCTTAAATAATGGTAGTGGCAGAACAAACAATGGAGGAAATTAAGATTTATTTTATTTAACATTGTGCAACATGTATAGATAAAAAACAACGCATATGACAGAATAAGTCTTAAGGCTTGGAAGCTGTGATCCCATTTGATTTGAATTATACTAATTTAGAAAGGTAAATAAAGAATGGAAAACGTAAGTATACAGCTAATACAATACAACTAATATAAGATATTTCCTAATATCATGTACATATTAATCTAAGATTGAAAGAGCTTAGATTTTAATTAATTAAATAGCCTGTGACAATGCCTCTCAATTAATTAGTAAAAAGAAATCAGGGTCTTTTATATGTCCATATCGTAGAGAGATTCGTATTTACGGTGAAATTTTCATTTCATTTCATGAGTGAATATTTTATAATCTGGAAGTTTGGGTGAAGGTCACTTCAGCCACTATGATGCTCCTAGCAACTCTGCTTTTTACATTGTCTACTGGTCAAATTGCAATTTCAGAAAGGAGCCATGCCAATACAATCATCAGTAGCGGCAAGGATCCTATTTGCAACGGAACCATTGCGGATTGTATGAAAGATCGAGGAACTTACCTTTGACTCGGAAATCAATCGACGGTTCCTCGCGCAAAACCTATCCATCAATAAGGATGCCCTAAATAAAGACCAGCCTCCTTGTCCATCCAATAAAAGGGGAAGTCCTTAGGACTGCGCTGCCAAAGGAAACAACCAACCAGCTCGTCCTTGGGCCACCTACAACGGGTGCCGAGAACAGAGGCCGCCTTCCAGTTGTTGAAAGGCATTGTATCTGCCTCTTGTTCATCTCTCCACTAGTTGCAATATGCTTTTAGCTGTGTTCTGTTTCCTTAGCAGTGGGTCTTCATTAGATTCTTATCTTATGCAGTTGGAATTGTTCATTAGTTTGGCTGTAACAACGGAGATGACAGTATCTGCCCCATGTAGTTCTGTTTACTAGCTGCAATATGTTTTTAACTTGATTTCGTTTCTTTGGAGTTGGGTTGTCACGAGATTTTTTTCTTATGGTTGTAATAACAGACATGTTAATAATCTGTTTCTCTTCTTTATTTTCATTCTTTGTCATTTATTTCCGCTCTATTTGATTGAGATTCTCATAGATTATGCACTCGACCAAGAAATTGACTGCGCCATCCAAGGTGACTTAACGGAGAAGCAGGATTTATGTTCCAATCCAGAGAGTGACAATACCAGCCAGTTGCATTTCTTTAAGAAATTAATGGTGTCGGACGAAAACCCCTGACAGCAAACCATTTTCGATCCGCTTGTCTGGAGAAGAATCTTAATTAAGCCAAAAACCCCAAAAGAGACGGGTGGGTAAAGATTTCAATTGGTCCATCCCTATATGATTGAATATGCTGTTATTTTGACTTACTTTCACAGTCATATTCCCTTGATAAGTCAGCTTTTATGGAACCGGTTTCAAGGAGTACTGTCACGGAACTTTTGCATTTGAGCCCACCCTGAAGATTATATAAAATAATCTAATACAATCATCATATTATAGAAAATATTAAAAGAATATTACATAATAGTAATTATTTATCTATTTAAAAGTGGAATGCATGCAATATATACAATAAAATCAAAGCCATTTATTATAATTTATAAATTCCCTAATCTTTTTTCTTGCTAATTGGTGTCAATTAAGCCTAAAATTTACTTACTGTTAAAAAAAGTGATATAAATTATGAGGCTAACATTAAAAAAATGACTATAGAAGTATACTAATATGTAAATTGGAAATAAGAAAAAAATATTACATGAGAAGTAATTGTTCATCTATTTCAAATTGATATTGATGCTATATATATAATAAAATCAAAAAATTTAATATAGTTTATGTCTAGCCCAATCTTATTCTTTGTTGTTAGGTGTTTATTAAGCCTAAACTTTATTTATTGTTAAAAAAGGTAATATAAATCATAGGCTAGCATTAGAATAAAATGATTATTAATAAAAGAATATTGCATGAGAAGTAACTATTCATCTATTTAAAATTCGAATTAGTATTATATATAATAAAATTAAAACCATTTATTCTAATTTTTATTTATCCTAACCTTTTATCTTGCTAATAGGTGTCCACTGAACCTAAACTTTATTCATTGTTAAAAAAAAAAAATCTAAATAATGAGGCTTACATTGAAATAAGAATTAGTGAAGGTTTAACATATATAAATAGAAATAATAAAAAATATTACATAATAAATAATTATTCACCTATATAAAACTAGAATTCATATTCTATAAAATAAAATTAAAATCTTTTATTGCGAAATATATTTATTCTAAACTACTTTGTTTATGGTATTGCCTAAGACTAAACTTTGTTCATGGTTAACAAAATTATAACATAAGTAGTGAGGTGCACATTGAAATAAAAATGGTTTAAGGTTTATTGTGTATATAAATAGAAAATAATAAAAAAATACTACATAAGAGATAACTATTTATTTATGTAAAATTGGGATTTGTGTTTTATAAAATAAAATAAAAAATATTTATTATAAAAATATTTATATTAATCTTGTTGGTCCATTAAGACTGCGCCCTTTTCATGGTTGAAAAAACGTAACATAAATCACCATGAATGCACTGAAATAAAAATGATTTGAAGATTAGAATAAAAGAACATTTCATGAGAAGTAATTAATATTGTGATGGTGATTCTTGTAGGTTAGACATAAGACAAAAGATTTCCTTTTTTAAGTGGAAAAATAGAAATTATACCAAACCAATTATTTTGATGTAATTTGACATATTTAAGCTTTAAATTGTAACCATCTGATGAAACTATTTGAATGTGGATTTTCTTCAGTACATGTAATTATCTCGAGAGGGAGACATCACTTGAATGGGTTGTTTAGATTGCTAATCATGAGTTGTTGCTGGTTGTCTCGAATAATGGATTTCCATACCTGGTGGGGATGACTTCAACATGAATGTTTTGGAATGTTCATAAACATTTGGCAAATGGATTTCTGAATTGATTATTATTTTTGGGATTGCTAAAAGCTAGTTGACTTTCATGACTGTGCTTGATGTACATGTGAATGATTGGGTATGTTGGGAACGGGAATCTATTGCATCCATATATCTATCTGTTGGAGGGGCCGGTGGGATTGACAACTAGCTGCTAAGAATGCGATGCATATTACTTGAATAAGCAGTTGCTTGTTGTAGGCTGTAAATGCTAGTGCTAGTTTTTGTGGCCTTAAACTTGTTAGGAATAAACTTACAAGGCAACACAAAACAATGCAGAAATAGAAAGAAAGCAAGAAAGAAAGATATGCAAACAAAGAATTTTTTCACAAATGAAGGAGGAAAATAATTTACTATTAAATGGGATTACAAAAATAGAGAACATACACAAAATCCCTATCACCTAATACACCCCACAATATCAAACTCTCTCTAAAACTAAGTCTCACTAGTTGAGAATAAATGAGAACTCTAAATCAATTCTATCAAATATATAAAAGTTCTCTCTATTTATGTTGTGAAAGCTTCGATATCAATTGCAGGATTACAATCATAAACATAAGATCAACACACACACACACACACATGATCAAAAGCATAATCAGACACAAATAAGAGACACAAGATTTATATGGAACACCTTTTCAACTTCAAAAGGGAAAAACCACGAGAAAGAGATAACAATGCACTATAAAACAAGTTATAAAGATACACCCAATATACCTCACACACATCTCATGGAATGCTTTACACACACACACAAATCTAATAAACTCTGATAACCCTCTCTCTCACTCTCTAATGGAAAAACCCTAGGATCTACATGATGACTCCCTTGTCTTTGTTGGTCCCTATGGCATTGCTTAACCCAAGAGGGGAGGGGTAAATTAGGTTTATAAAATTTACTAGCTCAACCCATTTTTATTTAAATTCTCTCTTTTTGTGCTTTTGTGTGATTTGTAATGAAATAATTAACAGAATAATAGAATACAAGAAAATAAACCAATCACATACAAAAGACACGATGTATAGTGGTTTGGAACAACCTCCCTACTTTACTATTCCAAGAACGCATTCCTTATATCTCGAGTTCTACTATCTCACTATAGTGAGTACAATTAGTTTCACTGTACTCTTTTAGATTCTAGCTTTAGGGGTTATAAACAATTTTAGCACTTGATTATAAGACACTCTCCAACTATCAACTTACTCTTCTTGATTCCAACTCATGGGGGCGTATAAACCTAGTACCTCTTGTACTTGATTTTAGCTCAAGGGAGCATTATACAACTCCAACAAGTTGATTATGAGACACTCTCAAACAATCAAGCTTACTCCTCTTGAGGTTGGTCTCCAATACCAACTCAAGGAATACACACAAAAAAGTAAGCAATAAAGAAATTATACTTTTTAGCTAGTGTATCGATGTGAGCACAGAGGAAGCCTTGTATTCTTTGAATAGCTCTTTTAGTTGTAGAGGATCCTTCCTTTTGTGTTGATGAAAAAGTCCTTGTATGTAGAACATGAAGATTGAAAGCTTTGGTATATGGATAAGGAACGTTTAAGTGCTTAGCCTTGGTTTGTAAAGATTTCTTAAAGTTTAAAGCTTTATCAACAACTTTTTCAACCCTTTAAATGTTTCAAAATCTCTCCTTAAATAGATCTTTGAAAAAATTGACCGTTGGAGGTGAATGGGAAGCAATTCCTGGCTTTACAATGTTTGAATTTCTGACCATTAGAGTCAGCAGGTAGAACCACAGGCGACTATGGTGTTCGGCTGTACCCTTGGTGATATGATAGATGGTATGAAAAATCAGCTGTGATTGAAACCTTGGAAAAACTTCAAAACCCATGCTACTATATGATGGTTGTGAGTAGGGCTTGAAGAGCAGGTGGTATGGGCTTGCCAAGTGATTCTTCTTCTGATGTGGCAGGCGATATGAGATGGCATCTTTGGCTTGTGACTATGGTTGCAGGTGATACCTGCTGGTGGCTTCAATGTTGCTATGGATGTCCAGGAAGAACACCTCCTCCTGAGAACACCATAGGTGGTATGGCAAGTTGCTGCGATGCAGCCGCAGGACAAGTGAATGGCATGGGCAGCTGCGCTTTCAGCTGTGATCCTGCATTTGAAATTTTCTACACTTTTCCGCTTTGTAAGCCTTAATATTTTACATTTAAATTTTCTTTTGTATTTATTAATCATCAAAATATGAGTAATCAAACTTGTTCTGCAAGGTTGAGTATCCATAGTCTCAACCCTGGAATTCCTCCACTGAATCCCTAACTGAAACCCTCTTATATAGCTATCAAAGTGGATTTTCCTATAGGGACTTCCTTTCCTATAGGGACTTCCTTAGGCCCCTCTTTTATATAAAGACCCACTAGACTTTGCAAAATGTAAGACACTAAAATCTAACAAATCTCCACCCTAGCTTGGATTCTATAGACATCTAGCAAAATCTTAAAGTTTAAACCAATATCACCATTATCTGCAAATCAATCCTCAGCACTTCGTCAGTTAGTTCATTATCCACCATGCTCAAACTAGTATGACCTGCATCTCCACCTGAAATGTCATACACAGTCCACCATTGCGCAAACCCGTGGTCCCATCTCTTCCATCATGCTAGCATTCGTAGAGATCAACCCCCCTACAACCATAGATCAAGAACACTTCCTTTCGATGCTCATCTCATCATCTTCCTTGTCTCTTCCTAGAGCTTCCCCCACAAACTTTATCAAACCTCTGATCAGTCATTACCTTTACACCACTTGTATTATCACCACCTGCGTGTTGAATTGACTAGTTTCACATGCATTCGTGATTGCTACCCCTGTGCAATCCTTTAACTGTAACATTCCCCTTGATTTAGACAATCATATGAGCACAAGAGTGTCACCTATCTTCATACGTACCATCTTTCCACATGTATGCCAAACTGCACTCCTTTATACGTCTATCAGCTCTATTAGCTCTTATGTACCACACATGTGCCAAACTGCATACATGCTAAACCATATGCTACTTGCATACCAATGCAACTAACCATGCACTCATCCATGCATCACAAATGTATTTGCAACAAAACCATGCTTATATTATTGTATCCTTTTTTCAAACTATCATAGTCTCCAAACTTTTAGGCTTTCTCATGTCCATTGTCGATCACAATCATAGGACTCACCATCATTTAATCACCAATCGTAGTCTTAGGACCATAGCTATAGTCCACCATGGAATACAGGAAAACAACTATCTAATCCTTGTGCTTTCCATGCACTATCATGCCTTGCACACATAGACAAATTATCAACTAATGTAGCATCTGTAGTGCACTCATCCATGAAGTCCACTGATCTACCTTAATCTGAACCATCAATGCGTATAATCAACCTTATAATAACATAATCACTCCTTTGATCCACTTAGATTTGCTCAAAGCTCTGTTGCATTAAAATATATCGAACTTGATCTACCTTGATTAATCATAATCATCGTGATCTAATCTTGATCATGCCTAACAATGTACCATCCACTCAATCTACATTATCCAAAAAACTTCACAGCACTTTTAAACATCCAAATCTGCCTTAGGATCATTGATCATCACCAAATCACCATTGATTTATACACACCCATTAGATTCACATCACTGAAGCATAATTTGCCCAATCTGACCCCACCATTATGTTCATAGCACCTAAAAATATGAAAATTGGTACTTAGAACACCCAAATCCTTGGAATCAACCAAAATGGGCCATGTGTGTACTTGCTTCTATGTACTGCAATGCACCAAAATTGTCATCTTCCTTAGGGAAAAACCCTAGCTGCCATTAGCAACTGCCACGGCTCCTTGCGCCATTCGCTACTAACCATTGGACGATCAATCGGCTTTAACAAACGGAGTCACCACTCCATTCTAAACTCTAGGGAGTCTTCACTACACCAAATCCTCTTTACCATTCATCGAAGAAGGTGAAAACTCATTGCTTCCTTCTCTCGCATGCTGCTATCATCTTCTCTTTTGGTGAAAGACTATTGCCTGGTGGCACAACCAATGTTTCTCGGTGAAGAACCCTATTTTTTAGTAGAATGAACTCTATTTTTTGCAGAACCCATTTCCACTCATCCACTTGTCTCCGAGGCTTCAAGCCCTCTATCTTCTTCATTGTTGCCGACCGCATCGTCTAGCTGTCTGCTACTGCTCTGACAAACCAAATGATTCGTCTAGTGGGAAAAAATCCATTATTTCTAAATCCCATAGCTAACCTTGTTGCCTCTTAGTGGACACATGCAGCTTTTTTTCACGCCGACTAGCTGCTGTAATTGCTCTTGTGAACGCTGTCACTACTGTAAATTTGGCCACTTCACATCAATAGCCCTTGAGTTTGTCTAATCAGCAATAAATCACAGAGTCTATCACCTAAAGAAACCCATTAGCATTGTCCCTAGCTTTAGGTACACCACTAAATTTGGTTGTATCAATGCCAAATCTGGCCAAATCACCATAGCTATGGACAATAATCTTAGCCTTTCCATTAATTTGTTGCCTAACATTAACCTATTTGCAATTTGCATGATCTCTGTCCTTCAATCTAGCAACCTTTGCTACCCTTCTTATTGACCTCCATGATTTTGCCACTCCATATGCTCTCAATCATGAACCCAATCATAAATCTACCACTCAGATCATAATCTCACTCATGGGCTTTGATACCATTTATTGTGAAAGCTTCGATACCAATTCAAAGATGTCCATCATAAACACAAGATCAACATACACATGATCAAAGGTATAATCAAATACAAAATAGAGACTTAAGATTTATGTGGAAAATCCTTCAACCCAGAAAGAAAAAACCATGGGAGAGAGATAATAATGCATGTCACGTCCTGACCCTAAGAATGACATAATTAACTGTCATTTTCAAATCCAAGGTTGAATTTCTTAAGATCTATCGCACAAGAAATGAAGCATAACCATGAAAGAAACCGCAATAATTCATTATTAAAGAAAGTATTACGGTATAATACACAAAATACAATCCTTCAACATAAAGCCAAAAATACAATATTTATTTTTAACATCACTCCCATTGCAACATTTTGCCACATCTATTGTCACACAATGATTAATGTCCTCCACGAGTAGCATTCTCTATAAAATAATATTGGGGTGAGTTACAGCAACTCAGTAAGTAAAATAGATATAACTAGTATATATGATAAAAATACTAGTCACACCACAATCCTCATCGTAAACTCTCTGGTTTGATTGACCATAGCATCAATCTAGGAAAGTACATCTCATCCCTCTAAGCTGCTCATTCGAACCTCTATTTAGCCATCATCTTGTAAGATTAATGCCTTAGATTATATCCTGACTGGTTTAGTGGATTTTATCATCATATTTATCCACTCAAACCTTATAATCTAGTCATCATCAAACACATCAACATCTCAGATCGTATCCTAACTGGTTTAGTGGACCATAATGTCGCATCTGTCTACTTAATCTCATGATCTGATCACTATTTAGATAATCTGACTCTTCTATTGAATCCAGAACGTCAAAAAACTTTAAGATCAACTACCTGATCATTAAGATCAGAGATCATGGGGTCCATAAATCAATAAAATAAATTTGATCATTCATCTTCACATGATTTGGCCATCTTTTGATAATCTAACCCTTCCATTAGATCCAGAATATTCAAAAACCTCAAGCTTGACTACATGATCATCCAAATTAGATATCATGGGGTCCATAAATTAATAAAATAAGTATGACCCCATAAATTAATAAATCAAGTATGACCATTTAATTTTATATGATCTGGTCAACTTTTGGATAATCTAACCCTTTCATTCGATCTAGAATGTCCAAAAATACCAAAATTGACTACTTGATCATCCGGAATGGAGGTCGAATGGTCCAAATACGATGAAATCAATTTGGGCCATCCATTTGTCGCTGGATCGACGATCATACACCACCACTGATGGAATCCTGCCTGGGCTGATTATCGGGCCATTGGTGCTAGGCTGCCCATCCATTTGGGCTCGCCGAAATCAACTAGGCCTAACAATGGGTTTGAGCTTGCTAACTTGTCGTCGGAGCCTCTTTGTCACTGACATAACCACTGTCCGTTCGTCCATTGTTGTTGTCGGCTGGCCTGGGCTAGCCTAGCCTAGTTGCAGATGCTAGGCTATAGCCCAACTGATGTTAGGCTGGGCTAGTCTTGCTTGGCCTAGTCATGGACGTTGGGTCAGGCTGTCCTAGCTGCCAGCCCAGGGAAAATCATAGGTAACAACATTCACAAATAGGGACGTTCATCCCTGTTAAATTTTTTCACAAAATTTATTTTTTTGTAATATTTAATTTCCAAAACTTTGAAAATCTACATCCTATAATGATAATGAATGCCCTATTCATCTGATGAGGTCCATATACAATCTATGGTCCAAATTTTCTTAATTTATTAATTTTTCTAATATCCTCATTTCATCAAATTTAACCAGCTAAATAAATTTATTTAAACCCAAACTTTTGACCATAGGCTAATATCAATGTTTAGAATACATCCAATGGTTTAGATCCTCCAAATCACATATGTAAACCACATTAAAAATCACATTTTGTTAAACCTATTTTTTTACACGGATCTGATAACATCCGTTATATTTTTTTTTAACTTTTGTTTCATTTGGTTTTTTGTCAATAACTCCTTATATTGACAACATTTTAGGAATCTGAACCATAGGATTTACTCTACACAATGAGACCTTTAATTCAAGCCTAATATTCAATAAGTAATTTTGCCAACTATAGAATTTAAAAAAATTCTATTTTCAACGTATAAGAAATTTTTTCAACAATTTAACAGTCATTTCACATTCAATTTTTGCAAAATTCATATGGCATGTGAATTAACAAAAACTAAACATAATCAATAGATTCGATCATCAAAATAGAATATGTATAAACAAAAATAATATCTTTTTCTAATCCACTGAAAATGAATATTTTATTATTTTACTTCTATACAACTGCATCATATGCATATTAACATATATCTTAGCTAAAAAATAGTTTATAATCATCTAATTAATGATCCAAGCCAGTAGAATTTTAACATAGATAACATAGATACATCTAAATCACTTACTTAACTGAAGATTCACGGAGAAAAATAGAAATCCCAGTCAATAGAATCTCCCCTTTTCTTCTTTTCTCCTTCTCTCTCTTTCTTCCTCTCTTCTTTGGCAACGATGATCTTGTTCTCTCACTCCCTTATTTTTCTTTAATAGGTTTATACTAGGTGTGGTGGGGAGTTAGAGGGATGCAATCATGGTTGTTGTGCACCAATGCTTGTATACTATTTACTTGGCATAAGTTTTAATGCCTGTTTGCAATCACATATGCATACAAACAACCCATTCATGCTACCAATCATGCTATCGCTAATAGCTTTTTACATGGGTTATTTCATTCTCCCCACCTTACAAAAGTTTCATTCTCGAAACATGCAATACATTAAGAAAAAAATAAATCAGGGTAAAGTTGACACATGTCTTCCTCAAATTCCCGTCTAGCTTCTTTCTCACTATGATTACTCCATTGAACCAAGACATGTCTTATTGTCCTCCTTCTTAATTATCTCTCAAGGACAATAAGTATCTGGACTCACCGTTCTTGATATGTCAAGTCCTCCTTAAACTGAAACTTTTCTACATGTAGCACATGAAAAGGATCTGCTATATATTTCCTTAATTGTGATATGGAATACATTGTGGACTTTGGATAATAGTGATGGTAAAGCCAACTAGTATGCAACTCCACCAATGGATTCCAGAATCTCAAATAGCTTAATAAAATAAGAACTTAGTTTTTCCTTCACTTCGAACCTCATAAGAAATACGTGCTCTCCAACTGCAAATTGAAGATCTCGATGCTTCCCATTGACAAATTTCTTCTGTCTATCCTGGGTAGCTTCAAGATGCTTCTTTATTAGCCTAACTTTCTCTACCTCCTGCTGTATCATTTCAGGTGCTAACAGCTTTCACTCGCCAACTTCCTCCCAATACAGTGGCATGCGATACTTCTTGCCATATAATGTCTCAAATAAAGCCATGCCAATACTTGCTTGGTAGCTATTATTATAGACAAACTCTACTAATGACAAATAATGATCTCACAAACTTCCCATGTCTAAAACACAAGCTCATGATATGTCCTCCAATACTTGAGGAACTCAAGTGTAATTCTATCCTCATTGCCTTCTGCATATTTCACCACTCTGAGATAAATCGATGATCTTTGTTCAATATAATTGAGATAGGTACACCATGAAGCCTAACAATCTTCTGAATATACAATTTGACCATCTGATTTGCATTGGAGGTACACCATGAAGTCTAAAATTCTCCCGAATATACAATTCGACCATCTGATTTGCATTGGAGGTACACCATGAAGCCTAACAATCTCCCGAATATACAATTTGGCCATCTGATTTGCATTGTAGGTACACTATGAAGCCTAACAATCTCCCAAATCTATAATTCGGCCATCTGAAAATGAGCTATCTTAGTAAGTTGATCCATAATAACCCAGATTGTATCATAACGTGCCTGAGTTTGAGGCAAGGGAATCACAAAATCCATTGTGATACGATTCCACTTCCATTTTAGAATTGCAAGTGGTTGTAATAAACCTGTCGGCCTATGATGATCAACTTTAACTTGCTAACATACTAGACACCGAACCACAAACTGAGCAATTTTCTTCTTCATATTGTTCCACCAAAAGGTTCCTCTAAAGTCTCTATACATCTTAGTACTACCCAAATGTATGAAAAACCTTGATTGATGTGCCTCTTCTAGGATCTCTCTTCGGAGACTTTCCACACTAGGCACCACCAATCTATTGTGGAACAACAGAATACCATTAGGTCCATATTGAAACTCAATTTACTCTCTTTAGTCTAGTTTGCGTAAACCTCTTGAACAAATGGATCCTTTTTCAGAGCTGCCGTAATTCGATTAATAAGAGTCAACTTAATTTGTAAAGAACTTAGCTGTCTCACTTATTTTGGAAGTAACACTTCAAGTTGCAATGCTTCCATTGGTAGATTAACTATACTTGATTTACAACTAGAGCTTCTACTCCTACACAAGATTTACAACTCAAAGCATCTGATACCATATTAGCTTTACTAGGATAATAATGAATGGTGACATCGTAACCCTTTAACTGCTCCAACCATCTCCTCTGCTTGAGATTTAACACTTTCTGGGGAAAATATATTTTAGACTTTTGTGATATTTGAAAATTTTTGTCTTCTCACGACACAAGTAATGCCACCAAATCTTCAAGGAAAACACGACTGCTGTGAGCTCTAAGTCATGCATAGGATAATTTTGCTCATACGGCTTTAATTAATGTCAACCATATGTTATCACCCTGTCATGTTGCATGAGAACACACCCAAGTCCTTTCCTGAAGATATCACTATAAACCACAAAGTTACCTCTACTATTTGGTAAAGCCAACACCGAAGTTGTGGTTAATTGGTTCTTCAACTCTTGGAAACTCCTCTCACATTCATCTGTCCACACAAACTTTATATTTTTATGTGTTAATCGCGTCATGGGCACCGCAATTAAGGAGAAATTTACCATGAACCGTCTATAGTAACCTACCATCCCCAGAAAACTACAGACCTCGGGTATAGTAGTAGGCTTCTCTTAGTTTACCATTGCCTCAATCTTCTGTGGGTCTATAGAAATACCTTTACTACTGATTATGTGTACAAGGAAAGAGATACTATTTAGCCAAAACTCACACTTTTTTAGTTTAGCATACAACTTTTCCTTTCTCAGAACACGAAGCACATCTCTTAACTGCTCTGCATGCTCCTCTATACTCTTGGAATATACCAAGATATCATCAATGAATATGACCACACATTTGTTTAAGAACTAACAGAATATCCGGTTCATTAAATTCATGAAATTTATCAGAGCATTGTTAGTTCGAAAGACATCAGCCAAAATTCATAACGACCATACTGAATGCAAAATTTTTTTTTTCGTTTGTCTTAAGATAGTCGATCCTTCCAATTGGTCAAATAAATCATCGATGTGCGGTAAAGGGTATTTATTCTTGATAGTCACCTTGCTTGGTTCGCTGTAGTTTATGTATCGTCTAAGACTACTGTCTTTCTTTTTGACAAAAAGAACAGGTGCTCCTCAAGAGGACACACTAGGGTGGATAAACCCTAGTTCAAGCAATTCCTGCAATTGCACTTTTGTTTCCCTCAACTCTGCTAGAGCCATGTGATATGGTGATTTGGAGATTGAATTTGTCCTAGGGACTAAGTTAATACTAAATTCAATCTCCCTATTAGGAGGTAATCCAGGGAACTCATCTAGGAAGACATTTGAAAATTCTTGCACCACAAGAATATCTTCAACCCTCAACTCCTTCTCATCAATTGATCTAGTTGTGACTAGAAAACCTTACTGTCCTTGTCTCAACATCTTTATTGCTTGAATAGCTGACATTAAATGAGTCACCTTTCTTTGATTTCCTTCGAAGATAAACTCAATGTGATCCACTGAATGAATCTTAAGCTTCCTCTCTTTGTAGTCTATAATGACTACTCATATGCTCATCCAGTTCATGCCCAAGATAACATCTGAATCTTTCATAGGCATAACTACTAGATCAACTGACATCACTATCCCTCCTATCTCAATAGGACAAGATAAATAGACATGATTTTCAACCAAACTATCACCCATAAGTTATATAACCGATAAATCATCAACAATCTTTCGAGAATGCAAAGAATGATCTCAAACAAACATAGATGTTGCAAAAGATCTATCTGCTCCAGTATCAAACAAAGTATGACAATAATGTTCATAAAGTCGGATGATACCTATTACTATGCTTGCTAGAGCATGAGACTGTTATGGTATCAGAGCAAAGACCTCAGTGGTCTGCTGACCACTTTGCAGTTGTGGTGCTGCTGCTTTACATACCGCTCTAGTCTGTTGATGTTGTTATGGTTCCTGCTGTTGTTGTCCACTAGTCGAAGGGGATTGACATTCCCTAGAGTAATGACCAATCCCTCCACAATAATAACATACAATACCAATTGTACACCCCTTGGCTTGATGACTCGTCTGGCCATATTTGAAACAAGCATCCCGTTGAAAAGTGCACTATCCAAAGTGAAACCTTTTACATCTAACACACTTCTTGTGAGGTTTGCTTCCTTTCTTGAACTTGGATATTTTAAATTTAGATCCTTGTCCAGAATACTGCACTTTTTGCCTCTTAGCCGATGGTTTCCCTCTATCTGGAGAATCCTTATATTTCCCAAGAATGCCAATGGTCTCTTTCTACTCCTTAGCAAGCATAGCATAGTCTATCATTTATCCATATGTTTAGTATTTGAAAAGTTTAACTTTGGCCTTCATGCTTGCTATCAGACCATCCTCGAACCTTTGTCACTTAACTTTCTCATTTGCAACAATTTTATGGGCAAGCTAAAGTAATTTAGAAAACTACATTTTGTATTAGGCCACTGACATCAACCCTTGTCTCAGCTTAGCAAAGTCTTGGGCTTTTTTGGCTCAAAGATTAGAAGAAAAATATTTCTCATAGAAATGTTTCTTGAACACATCCCAAGTAATTTTAGTATTCAGACTCTCCAATACTCACCTCCACTGCTCCTACCATCGATGAGCATCATCTATTAGCTCAAAGCCTGTAAGGTGGACTCTTGATGCTTTTGCGTAGTTGAGGAAATCAAATACCTTGCTCATAGAGTTGAGCCAATTTTCACCTACAAGGCTATTTCTCCCAGCAAAGGTTGAAGGGTTCAAGAAGTGAAAGGGCAAATACTTCTAAGTACTGATCTTTTTGGAGGGTAGCTTACAGTGCTTTCCCTTTTCTGTAGACCAAGACTCCACGATTTGGTCTAACTATGACTCTATAGTGCTCTGACTGCTCTTCATGACACCCTGCACAAGTTCCTTTTTTGACAACCTCATTTTTTTGTTCTGACAGTCCAACCCTCTACCCCTGATCTGGTTGACGATCACCTAGTGGTGCTCATTCTCTCTGTCCCTCGGCCTGGGTACCATGCATCTCCCCAGTCTGCTAAGTTAGTAGAGTCGAGGGCATAGTCATGATAATCTAAGGTTGATCTGCACCTAGCCTCATATTAAGCTGCTAAAACTGGGTGATTATTTATTACCTAAGCATCACCAATTCTTCTTGTTGAGTATTTATCCTTTCTATCAAGGTTATCAAGCTAGGCCACCTTTTTGCTCCTCTATTGACCTTCGAATGATCCCGACCTCAGCTCCCATTAGCAGGATGACCTCAACTTTTCCTACTCCATCCTGTGTCGGTTGGTTCAACACGGAACCTCCTTCTCACGCATTCTCCACATGGTTCATACTATAAGAAAATACAATAAATATTTCAACATATATTGAAAATAAGATTATTTATCATCTAATCCTTTCGTAATCAAAATTTCTATTTTGATTATAGAGAATCATTAATACACAAATCTAATTAAGGCACCCATACTTACCCCAATCTTTTTTATTTGAGTTTTAGGTTCTTTCATTCATTATATTCATCTTTAATTCAAGTGCAATTTTCTCTGATACCAACTATCATGCCTCGGCCCCAAGAATGTCATAAATAACTATCATTTCCAAATCCATGGGTTAATCTCCTAAGATCTATCATATGAGAGATGAAGCATAACCATGAAAGCAACCACAACAATTTATTATTAAAGAAACTATTATAGTATAATCCACAAAATACAATCCTTCAATATAAAACAGAAAACATAATATTTATTTTTAATATCACTCTTAACGTAGCATTTTGCCACATCTATCCCAACACCATGATTAATGTCCTCCACGAGCAATATTCTCTGTAAAATAATATTGGGGTGAGTTATAGCAACTCAGTAAGTAAAATAGATATAACTATTACATATCATAAAAATACCAATCACACCACAATACATATCATAAACTCTCTAGTTTGACTGACCACAACATCAATCTAGGGAAGTATATCTTATCCCTCTATACTGCTCATTCAAACCTCTCTATTTTGCCATTATCTCATAACATTAATGCCTTAGATCATGTCCTGATTGGTTTAGTGGATCATATCATCATATCTATACACTCAAACCTCATGATCTAGTCATCATCAAACACATCAATATCTCGGATCATATCCTAACTGGTTTAGTGGAACATAACATCATATCTGTCCACTCAACCTGATGATCTAACTACTATTTGGATAATCTGACCCTTCCATTGGATCCAAAACATCTAAAAACCTTAAAATCAATTGCCTGTTCATTAAGATCAGAGATCGGGGGTCCATAAATTAACAAAATAAATTTAACTATTCATCTTCACATGATCTGGCAATCTTTGAACAATCTAGCCCTTCCATTAGACTCAGAATGTTCAAAAACTTCAAGATTGACTACTTAATCATCCAAATCAGATATCGTGGGGTCCATAAATCAATAAATCAAGGCTATCCTCGCTACCGGCCCAGGGAAAAATCCTAGGCAGCAACATTCACGAACTGGGATGCTCGTCCTTATTACAAATTTGAATTTTTTTCATAAAATTTAATTTTTTTTAATAATATTTAATTTCCAAAACTTTGGAAATCTACAACCTACGATGACAATGAATGCCTTATTCATCTGACGAGGTCCATATGCAATCTATGGTTCAAATTTTTTAGATTTATTAATTTTTCTAATTTCCACATTTTATCAAATCTAACCAACTAAATAAATTCATTTCAACTCAAAATTTTCATTAAAGGCTAACATCAATGTTTAGAATACATCCAATTGTTCACATCCTCTAAATCACATATGTAAACCACATTAAAAATCACATTTTGTTAAACCCTTTTTTTTATGCGGACATTGTCAAATTCTCTCTGATAGCATCCATTATTTTTTTTTAACTTTTGTTTCATTTGGTTTTTTGTCAATAACTCCGTATATTGACAACATTTTAGGAATTTGAGCGATAGGATGTATTCTACACAATGAGACCTTTAATTCAAGCCCAATAATCAATATGTAATTTTGCCAACTATAGAATTTAACAAAATTCTATTTTTAACATACGAGAATTTTTGTCAATAATTTAACAGTCATTTCACATCCAATTTTCACAAAATTTATATGGCTATGAATTAACAAAAACTAAATGTAATCAACAGATCCGATCATTAAAACAGAATATGTATAAACTAGAATAATTTTATTTTCTAATCCACTAAAAATGAATATTTTATTGTTTTACTTCTATACATCCGCATCATATGCATATTAATATAAATCTTAGCTAAAAATATAGTTTATTATCATCTAATTAATGATCCAAGCCAGTACAATTATCATATAGATATCATAAATACATTTAAATCACTTACTTGATCAAAGATTCAGGAAGAAAAATAAAAATCCTAATCTATTGGAATTATTATATGATTTTGATAATAACAAAACTTGTCTTAAGACTTGATCTATGCTAATGATGATTTTAGTTTAGGAAGTTGAAATGAAGACAAATATGTTTACCATGAATAATCATTATTGCAATATTTTGAATGCAATCATATTACATAAATCATTTTAGAGAATGGAGAATTGATTATGATCTATAATATATTAACCTTGTTCATTATATGTTGGATCATAAATATATCATGTGCTTTATGAAGATTATCACTTTAAGCTTTCATTAGAAAAATTATATATGATTTATCCATGTTCTACTACTTATGAAAATCATATGAGGACAAACATATTTTTATAAGGGTGCTTCATAGAAGATATTCTTTTCTTTACATGAATAAGAAATTATGCTTAAATGAGCTTATAGATATAAAGTCATGATTACATATTCATTCTGTAGAACTTATGCAAATTACATATAGATAATTATATTATGATTTACAATGAAAAATATGATAAAAAATGTCAAGCTAATAATGTGAAAAAGTGCAGAAATTTTCAAGTGTAGGTTTGTTGCTACAGTAATTTTACTACAGTGCTTACAATGATAAACAAAGTGGACTATCTAAGATGAAGTGGAAGATAAAGTTTGTCTAAGATAAAGTAGAAGATGAAGTGGAAGACAAAGTTTGTCTATGTTGAAGTAGCAGACGAAGTGGAAGATGAAGTGGAAAATGAAGCTTGAATTAATTTGCTATAGTAACCTGCTACAGTAACCAATAGAAAAAGTAGAAGCAGCGGGTGAATTGCTATAGTAATTTTCTACAGTAAATAGTGCAATAGACAAAGCTTCGGGTAATCAGCAGACAAATTAACAAACGAAGTGTTACAGTGATCTGCTACTGTAACCGGCAGACAAAGCTAGCTAATTCATCTGCTACTTAATTCAGACAGAGTGCTATTATAGTAACGGTGTTATAGTAACTTGTTATAATAAAATTATTATTTTCAAATGTGCCAGAGATTTAATGCTCTGTAAAAAGCTTTCCACTTTGGTGCAATTGTCTCCTTTTCTGTCAAGAACAAAGTTGCAGACTTTCCAACAGATTAAGAGCCAATCAGAAGACAATGCATTTCAATGGAAGAAAATCTCAAACATTCTTCTACATTAATGCTGCTCATCTACCTCTGTTCTCTGCATTCAATAGAACCTATCTTCTCCAATAGTTAGATTTTTGAGAAGAGCTATTTAAGGAGATATGCTGGGACATTTAAAAAGGGAAAAGGAGTTGAAGAAGAATAAGGGATTGAGCCTAACACCTTCCATAAATTATTGCATCCCTAGGCTAAGAGCTTTAAACTTTAAATATCATTCAAGAGCTTCATTTTATTTATCCATTTAAATCCTACTTCTTCAATATATCCAAGGGAGATCCTATGTGCTACAAGGAGTTACTCAAAGATCAAGTTCTCCCAAAGGATCATCAAGGAGCTTGAAGGTTCTAAATGACAAAGGAGAATCAACCAACAAGAAATCCATTCAAGTCTCCCAAGTATTTTCACTCCAAGTGCTACAAAAATTAGAGAGCTTTAATGCCACATCAACACTACATCAATGGAGTTTGAAATTACTATAATGTGCTTATTATTTTATCATTTGTATTTGTGCTTTAACTGTGTGTAATTATCAGCCTAGTTAGAAAAACATATTCATGTACATAAAATACCTACAAAAGTAGAGTTTCTGGTTAGCTCAATAAACAAGAGTTATGCCCCCTAGAGCTGGAATCTAGAAGAGTATAGGGGACACTAGTTTATGCCCCCTGAAGTTGGAATATAGAAAAGTATCAGGGATACATGTTTACGCCCCCTAGAGCTGGAATCTACAAGAGTGTCAAGGACACTATTGTATTTCCATTATACAGGGTATAGTGGAACTCAAGGCACAATGATTATGTGCTCTTAGAAGATTGGATGTAGGGATGGGGTTTCCGAACTACTATAAAAACCATGTTCTTTGTGTGTGCTGATTGTGATTGCTTTATTCTCCTTACACCTTACTACTTTATTATTTATTTCATATCGCACAACACATAAGCATGAAAAGAGGGAAAATAATCTTATAGGGGTTGAGCAAGAAATTTTTATAAACCCAATTCACCTTTCTCCTCTTGGGTTAAGCCACCCTATAGGAACTACACAATAAATAGAATCTCCCCTTTTCTTCTTTTTCTCCTTCTCTCTCTTTCTCCCTCTCTTCTTTAGCAATGATGATCTCTTTCTCTTGCTCCCTTATTTCTCTTTAATAGGTTTATACTAGGTGGGGTGGGGAGTTAGAGGGATGCAATCATGGTTGTTGTGCACCGATGCTTGTATACTATCTACCTGGCATAGACTTTAATGCCTATTGACAATCGCATATGCATACAAAGAATCCATTCATGCTACCAATCATGTTGCTGAACTCAATTATGTTATCGACAATAGCTTTTTACATGGGTTATTATAATGCACTATAAAATAGGTTATAAAAATACACCCAAGATGTCTCACACACATCTCATTAAAAGCCTTACACAACCCCAGATCTGACACACTCGAATAGCTCTCTCTCTCTCTCTCACTCTCTCCTGGAAAAACCCTAAGATCTACATAATGACTCCCTTGTCTCAACCCTAAAATTCCTTCATTGAATCCCTAATTGAAACCCATTATATAGCTGTCCTAGTGGACTTTCTTACATGGACTCTCCTAGGCCCATTAACCTTTGTTGAATACATGAAACAAAAACACAATAATTTATAATACCAAGAGAGAAACTTACACTAACTGAAATACAAAACCAAGTTGGGTTAGGATACATAAACCAAGTTGGAATAGGAAACTCAATCCAAACTATACAGGGATAATAAATCCAATTCATACTCTAATAAATCTCCATTTTGACTTGGATTTAGGCCATATCTTAGGCCTTAAGTAAAATTCTCCACCTTCTCTACAAATTATTGCTTAGGAATTAAAAGCCCTAACTAAGCTCGAACAATATATAAACTTGGTAATCAAAAGAAATTTTCTCAAAGTACATAGCATCTCATCTTTTCCAAATGAAGGCTTACAATAATTTAAAATTGATTTTGTGGTTAAACTTTCCAACTTAGTTCTATATCTCACTTGGTATAGGTTTCTCCCTTGGCCATATAAATAGAGAGACCTTTTATATATTTGAGGTGGTTGGCTTAAAGTCCTCTTCTATTCTCAACTAGTGAGATTTGGTTTTATAAAGAGTTTGATATATTGGAATTATTAGGTGATAAGAATCTTGTTTGACTTCTCTATCTTTGTGACTTTATTTGATAGTGGATTATTCTCCTCCTTTGCTCGTGGTTTCTTTCCTTCTTATTGAAAGCTTTTTAATATAAAAAATCTATGTTTATATCTCTTTCTTTCTTTCTTTCTTTATTTTTGTTTCCATGTTATTTTGTGTTGTCTTGTAGGTTTATTTCTAATAAATTGGTATAAGATCCTGCATTGTTTCTTGAGCATTAAGATGATGATAACAAATTTTGAGATTAAGAAGTTTGATTGCGAAATTAGTTTTGGATTATGGCAAGTCTTTATTCGGAAAAGATGAGATGTTAAGTATTTTGATGAAGTCTCTTTTGATTACCAAGTCTATGTATCATTTGAGCTTGGTTGGGGCTTTTAGTCCTTGAGCAATAGTTTATAGAGAAGGTGGAGAATGTTGATTAAGGCCTAAGGTGTAACTTGAATTTGAGTCAAGCTAGAGATTTGTTAGGGTGTGACGTAGATTTGTTATCCCTATCCTCTTTGAATTGAGTTTTCTATTCTAACTTGGTTTCTATATCTCAAACTTTGATGTCACTATTTTAACACCCATGACACAATATAGGCTCTTATACCAGTTTTTCAGAAATAAACCTAAAAGGTAATATAAAGTAACATAAAAACAGAAAGAAATCTCACTAGTTGAGAATAAAAGAGAACTCTAAACCAATTGCATCAAATACATAAAAGCTCTATTTATTTATAAATTATAATGTCAAGAGAGAAACCTACACTAAGTGGGATACATAACTAAGTTAGAATAGGATACAAACTGAGTTGGAATAAGATACAGTAAGTTAAAATAGACAACTCAATCCAAATTTGGATAGGGATAACAATCCAAGTCACGCCCTACGAAAGCCATGATTGGAAACACAATTGCAGAATCATGAAAATTCAATACATATCGATTGGATGAGAATTCTATCTACATAATGAAGTTATTGAGAGGGATGATGGAAACAAATTTAAGGTGAGGTGATATGTTTATCTTGGAAACTGATATTAATAATCTATTTCTTTTGTTGACATAGCGTGTATTTCAAGTACACTTTTGTGATATACCCTCTCTCAAATACACTGTATCCACAGGATTTTAAATCCTTGATCCAACTATTTTATATGGGTTTTTATAGAGGTCCAGATTAAATAGTTAGTTTGACCTAATCATTAGCTGGCCAATCAATGATCTTGTGATAGCCATCAAGCAAGCCAGATGATAAAATCGTTTTTCCTAAATCACTACTGGTGGTGGCATCATCTAAGGAATTCTTAATTATTCAACTCTCACATCCACATAATCCTTCTCCTGTTTGTGTTTGTCCACAATTCATATGGTTGTTCAAAATCATGCTAGGCCTGTGCCAAGAATTCAGTGGAGAGTCGCTTCCTTTCCTATAGGCTACTTTGATTCTTGGATCCAGGTCATCCACTTTCCATCAATTTCTCTTAAATTGGACAGCTCAGCACCCTTCCCTTGATTTAATGATTTCTTTATCTAGGGAACTTGGATCAATAATTTGTTTCTTTTGTTAAATTTTTTCCTGTGAGATCTTTCAGTATATATATATAAATACTTCCACCATGATTTAATTTAATCAGAATTTATATCATTAGTCACCATTGAAATCCTCATGGATTTCTTAATAAGTTTGATAAGTCAATCATCAATATGAGTGTTGGTCCCATGTTATGGCTTAAGTAATCAAAGTAAAAGAAAGTGAATTAATTGCACTGCAATATCAACCACAAAAAGAATTAAGAACATAAAACTTATAATGGTTTGGCACTCCCTATCTACTGCACTTTACAAGTCAAAATCCTGGACTTGGATTTTGTTGGTCAACTTAATCCCAAAGTCACAAGTGATACAGTTTCTAGTTTTCTGGATTTATACTTCCAGGTGACTGTATAGTTGAATCACTTACATACCCTATAATGACTGAAGCTATATCTTTGTTTACAACCCAAACCAAGGTATAATCAATATAAGAAAGAAAATAATAAGATAAAGCTTACAACTATTTTGACACACAAGGGACTTCTATACTTTAGTGAGCTTCACAGTTTTCAATCTAATTTCGTTCACTTACAAAACAGAGATTAGCAATAACTGCAAATCTTGAGTACATGATTCGCACTTGTTCACACACCAAGATCTCACTCTCTAGCTCTCGCTTTTCTTCTTGCTTATTCACACACTTGTTCACATTATTTTTTAACAAATCTACTGTTTAATTTCTTTTTCTAAGTATAAACAATGGCTAATTTGAGAGAATTGAACGCTTTGAGAATTTTTCTTAAATTGCATGTTCATCCTCAATCTCTACAAATTCAATGTATTTTATTATTTAAATCAATATAAATTAAAGTTATAATGAATTATATATTGCAAGTATATGATTTTAAATAAAATAAATATGAAAAATAATTAAAAAACTGGATTACATACCTTCATAGCCTTTGAAAGTCTGAGTAAAAAAAATTCAATTTTGATCTTCAAAATGCAATTTTTTTCACACTAAATTACAAATAAATATTTCATTTTTACTAATAGAATGTAAAATGAGGGATTGGATAAAAAGAGAGTTTTGAGAGGGTTCAAGGTACAAGTGCAATTTGGGTTCGGTTGCCCTCAACCCACATACCCAACCCAACATTTTTAAGGGTTTTGGCTCTGATATTTCAAAATTTGGGTTTTGAATTCGGTTTAAACCTAACCAAAATTCCAATCCGAGTTGGTCTCGGGTTGAGAGTATCCCAACCACAACCTGCCCAAATTCATCTTCCAGAGCTTAGTTCCTCAATTCCTCTTACTTGGCCGCTACAAGTGCCAAAGCCATCTCCATCTCCCAACTCCTAAGCCATCCCATTAGAGCCCCTGATAGAGTCAGAAATGGGTAGGAAACCCATTTTCTCATTGCTACTGTTGCTGCCAAAGTCCCATGCCTCGTCTCCCAATCCATCCTGTTGAGTCCTCTCGACATCTCTCTCCCATCCGGTGACTGGCAATTGTTTTTCCATCGACCTAACCCTACCTGTACCTTGGACAGAGTCGGTAATGGGAAACCTGTTTCCTCTGCTTCCGCTGCTACCAAAACCCACATTGACACCAACTACTTTGTTAATCTCTTTGAACAGAAGAATAAGAAGAAGACCAAAATCCAACATACTCAAGGCTTGACTTACTTCACGTAGGCTAGGAAACAGCTTCATAGCTTCTTGCAGAAGACACGAACTACTGCCAGTGGCACAGGTGATCAAGAGCATCCCTGGGTGCACGTTAGACAATTCTAGGCTCTGGGAACTTTTATCTGTCAGAAAGGAATATGGCTCACTTATTTTAGGGCATCATTCTTTTTTGAATGGGACCAGACCATACAAGTTAGACCCACCATTCATCCTATCATCATCCTTGTTGCTGCTCTTCATTATCATTCCTACCGATGAATGTTCTTCAAAGAAGGACCAGTTCAAGTCCATAAATATATGGACTATTTAGGATGCCAAAGCAATTTTAATGGTTAAAATATTTTACTCACTGTTTTCTTTAGCCTTGTTTCTCTGAGACTTTAATCGAATTGATTTTTAGTATAAACTAAATAAAGAGCATTAAGGTATTTTAAATTAATAAATTAATAATACTTAAAGGTACGTGGGCTCTACTTATCTGCACTTCGTTGGGGCATCCCTCTCTCGAATTGGGCCTCTTGTCCAACTTATTTCAATTAAGAAGTTCTACCTCCCATTTGAAAGATTGTATTGCATCAAAGAAGACAAATATAAACATAAGAGTGGACAATGGAAGGAAATCAGCAATAACATTAAACTGATGATCATATTTTTTATATTTAAATACTGATTGATTATTGGTAGCTAGTGGAGATGATTTCTTTAGTTCTTTCTTCTACTATTCCCCAAAATCAAATGCACCCGCTGATTCGGCCCATTCATTAGTCTGTAAACATTAATAGCATCACCTTAGTTGTTGGCATAAAGCAAATGAATTGTGTTGAATGTTAATATTTTGCACATATATTTTAAATACATTTTATAATTTTATTTATTTATGTAAATTATTTGCGTTAAAATTTTGAATTAGGGTTTACCTAGTGACATTCCTTGAATTCAACCCAAACTTGACCCATTAAATTTGGGTTAGAGTTAAGGTTTTAAAAATAGGGTTTGATTAATATTAAGGTTGGAAGTTTAGACATTGGGTTGTGGTTAGGGACAAACTTAACCCGAAGTCAAATGACCAAAGTTGCACCCATAGTTCAAGGGCTTCACAGTATCCGAATACACTGCCCCACCCTTTTGAACCAATAATATCGATTCACTAACTTATATTATCATCTTTTTATCATGATAAATTCATGATATTATTGATAATATCAATCATGTTGCCCCACCTGTCTGAACGAATAATAGCGGTTCACTAATCAATATTGTCGGCATTTTATCATGATAAATTCATGAAATTATTGATAATATTGATCACTTTATCAATATTTATTAAAAAATACTGATAATTTGAGGGGGGGGGGTTACACTCGTCTGTCCACAAAAATGTTAAATTTCTTTATTTAAAAGTATTTATATCTAAATAAATTCCTTGCAATTTGGTTGCGAATACTCCTTGGCATATGTGCATTGGGCAATGTGCATTGACAATTAAATTAATATTTTATTATTTATAATCATTATATACAAAGAAATGTTTGGTTGTTATCATTATTATATGCAAGACAATATTTGGTTGCTTATAATTGTTATATATAAGGCAATGTTTGGTTACTTACAATTATTATATGCAAAGAAATATTTGGTTACTTACGATTATGATATGAAAGATAATATTTGGTTATTTTTAATCATCATATGCAAGATAATAATTATACATAATTATATTAATATATTTATATAAATATAATTATATATAATTATTGTAAAAATTAACTCTTTTCAACAAAAAGTTAGTAAAATAAAGTGTGTTCATCTATTTTTTAGCAACCATTATTTACACAAAAATTATTTGGTTGTTAAAAATTTGTTGCAATAAATTCTTGCAACAAAATAGTAGCTTGGTTGCAAAAATTTTAATACGTTGCAACAAAATTGATATCCTTGCCTATGATAAATTTTTAGCAAGAAAATTATTTTTGGTGATTAAATTTGGTTGCTTAAAATCAATTTTATTGTAGTGTTACCGAAAGCAACTTGGTGCAAATGGCTTGATCCCAACCCATGCTAAAAGATAATTGACACCTTTTCAAAGAAATAACATTAATGAAGTAATGATTATATAAATAAATTTATGGGTAGTGGACCTTTAAATCCAAGAAACCATAATGGATGATTGATGGCCACCAATTGAATGCCATAATCATCTTGCCAGGTTTGAGCAACGTGGCCCGCCAACAATAGAATTGGCTATCAATATTCACTACATTTTTACCAATATGCATATCATAATTTTCCTTGCACACAAATGAATAATCATACAAAATATTATCTTGAGATATTTCTAATAACTTGAGATATTATCTTGCTAAACACTAGCTAAGCTGGATTCCTAAAATTAGAAAGGAGCAATGGAGGAAGTCATATTACCAATCAACACCACCAAAAATTAGCAAAGGCAATCACCCAAACGCAGTTGTTTTAGGCTTGGTTACGTTAGGCATCAAAGGAAGCCATTTTTGGCTACATTAGGCTCAAACAAAACCTTTTTTTTTGCTATGTTTGGTATCAAATGCAGCCAACGGGTGGCCGCGTTTGAGGGCAAAATGTAGCCAACATGGATCGATTTGATACCAAATGTAGCCGAATTTGGGTGTTTGTGTTTGGTATGATAATGGCTAAAAATAAAAATGATAAAAATATTGTAATTATTTAATAAGATTGAATACATATACATGCAACATTAATAAATGGAAAAAGGATAACTTCATACGGGTTTCTTTTCACCCTTCAAAAAATAATGAACTTTTATCTTAAAATAACTAACATTAGTTCAAAAATAATAAGATTCTAAAATGTTGGTTCTTCTAAAATTTTAGATTAATTTCTATGCATAATAATTTTTTAAAATATAGTTACTTGACATCAAATTAAACTCACCAGTTTTAATAGGGTGGACAAGGTCACCGGAGCATGCACAAGCCCCTCATCCTCATGATGATTCACTTGGAAGCTCTGACATGCACTTAAATTTTGCACCGATATGCCAGTTTTGAGAGTTTCTAATGAATTGTTTGGTAACAATTAAGTATGTTTTATTGAGAAAAAAATGTTCATGATTATCATTATTTCATTTAGCTTGATATCGGCCATGAATTCAAACTTCATAGAAGCATTATTTTTTAATGTTCACTATTTCATTATTTTATTTTTTTTAATGTTTATTATTTTATTAATTATTTTCTCACTCTTTAATCATTATTATTACCATATTCTCACATTTTTTATCATTAATATTTGGTCATTATCATACCAAACGTAGCCACCCCTATTCAGCCGCGTTTGGCATGATAATGACCAAATATCATAATGGGTAAAGATATTTTAATTGTTTAATAAGAATGGTTACATATATATGTGTGCATATTCACATGCGCATGGCAAGCTCCATAACTATGAAGTGGACTTCTTTTTAAAGAAAATTTATTTTAATTAAGTAGAAGCTAACCTTTAACATCTTGTGAGGTATTTTAATTTCAAATGGAAAATAAAGAATCTTTTTTCTGTGAAAATCCATTTATTCAATTGTTGAAATATTATAAAATTAGCAAAATTTTTATATTATATGAAATAAATATTTTAAAAAAATTTAGATATTTAATTTAAAAGATGTTATATTAAAAAGACCATTAGAAAAAGAGTTTTAGGATGTGTTTGGTGCGATGGAAATGTGCAATGTCAACGTTAAAATAAAATATTGCTAAGGTGAGGTGATGATTAGCTCATTTTTAAATGTTCTTATGACTAGAAGATGACAACTAATGTATGTTTTATGTATTTACTTATGTCATAAAATTTCAAACCATAAAAGCCCAAATATAATTTTTAAGCCAATTAATTAAATTTATATGTAAACAGTACACATGTAACGCCCTGCTTTCCGAGGCATTACTCTGGCCGGAACAAGAGGACTCTCGACCAAAATATCCCCTTAACTTACCCACTTACACTTGTATAAACATTCACAAACACCCACATCTACCAAGAATTATAGTCGCACTGTAAAGGTAAAGTATATGAAAATCATTCTCGCATCTGATTAAGTAATGGTATGCAGCTAAAAACACTCCACATACTTTAATTTATATAATTTACACCATTAATATACTAAATGAATCACACTTTATATACATTCTCAAATATTTATCAAAAAGACAAAAGTTTTGAATTATCATAGTTTATCCCTCTCCTGAGCTCCAACCCCTTGTTGGGCTCCATTTTCTGCCCCGTCAATAAAAACATAATAGAATACAGTGAGTTCGAGTAACTCAATAAGCAAGCATAAATCAAATCAATAATTAAATCATAAAATGTAATAAAAATTTATATACTCAACTTAAAACTATACTATCATGGATTGCATACAAATAGTAACAAAATTCCTCAATACAAATCTATTAATATCTAATTGTGTTTATTCATATTTAAATCCACTTTATTTCTAATGCATTCCTTTTCAATTCTAGTCAATCACTGTCTTTTGTCTGTAAACAATTAATACCACATTCGGGAGGTCACCAATCAAACCAAATGTACAATACCATAATCAAATGGACTCAACTTTCTTATAACTTCGGTATATTCTAGTTTTCCTACTACCCTGGTTCCGAATGTTATGAGACTTGAAACATACCACCATCAGTGCAACTCAGGGGTCATAGGTTTCCCATTTAGACCTACTAAGTAATCAAAGGAGTCTTATAAATAATAGGTTGATTAGACCTCTTTGCCAACCGAGGCGATATCCATAACAAAGCCCTAACAAGGGCAACATCCAAATAATCAAATAACCATCCCAATATGTGTCCAAACCACCTAATTTACCATAATCCAAAGTTTCATGCATGGGCAAGAATGCAAGCCATACACATATTAAAATATTTTCATTCGATTATCCAACCCAATAGTATAACTTTTATGACATCCCATGTTTATCATATCATCACTATTATCTAAGTATATCTTCCATTCTTAACCAAGTAACCCAACTTAATTACATACTCAGTTAAAATATCACTTCCAAATATATATACATTTTACTAAATGTATTATTATGCTAAGCCATCAATTATTATAACCTTATAACCTCATCCTTCTAATATCTTCATTATTATTTGTTTATATGTTCTTATGCTTGTTTGGGGAAAATAAAAGAGGTACATAAACTTAGTCAAAAAGAAGAAAAAAAGGCAAAATGAAAATCAATGTCGCGAAATAAAGGGACCATGTCGTGACATTCAAGTGGCAATGGATACAATATCGCGACATAGTAACCCTATGTCCTGACACTAAAGAACATGCATGGAACCCTAAAGAACAACTAGCGTCGCAATACAGACAAGCTATGTCACGACACTGAGACCCTATGTTATGACAACACTGGACAATATTCCTGCTGCCCACCCTTTTTCTCATGAGAACTTGTCCTATTCCTCATTCCCAATGTTTCATGATTAACCACTTAATTTTTCTCAAATCTTACTTTGTTTAACCTTGATTTTCATCCACTAATCCCACATATCCATCACAATACTTTTAAGAAACAATTCTATTCTATTTATAACAAGTAGTGTTTTCATAACCTTTAATACAAAATCATAATACTTTACATACATGAAATTACTTCTTAATCACATTCGCTTCTTTCATTAATACTTAATTCCCCTTCTTTACAAACTTCTCACAACGCAATCCATTTGGTTTGCCCATGTCAAAATGTAACAGGCCAACTTCATCCCAATTTAACTCATAATGTAATTAATTAGTATTAACAAAGAATGATTCAAATTTCAAAAGAAGTACATAAATAATTAGCCTACTTACCTTGTGTGTATCAAACACACTTCTCTTTTGCTACAATCCTCATATGGCCAAGTCCAAATCTGCAATTTGGAACTCCTACATTCAAAATACATATCCTTTAATTAAAGTGCAGAAATGTATTACTTATGAGTTTTATTCCATCCCTTAACTCTGTTTAAAGATAATCCACTTTCTTGGTTAACCTTCACTGGAAAACAATGATTACGGATTCATTAACATAACTTAATCATACAATAGTCCTTTTTATACTATTTCATCAAACATTTAGAATGCAGTTTCTAAAATCCCATATGCTCATCATTCACAAGTTGGGATTTCCATTCTAAATGACATATTACTGCATTTAAACTAAATTCTTACCAAAATCCATATTCAAAATATTCACTTCCTACTAATTTTTCATTTTTCCCCAAACTCTATTCTTCCAACAATAAAATTCTGCTTTATGAACTAAAATTCAAATGATCTATCGAATAGAATAGGTTAATCACTAGTAAAATTAACTTACCTTCTCACTTCTCTACTCAAAATCCACAATCCAGGCTTTGATGCAAAACCCTTGTATTTTTAGCAACTGGTTCCTCTCCAATTCACTAAATATAAGATATTCTCCTTACTAGCTTGCTACAAATTCTTCAATACTTAGTCTTCTAGTTTTTCAGCTTCAATTTCTTCAAGAATCAAGAAGTTCTGAAACATTGGGGAGTAAGAGGGAGGGCTACTAAGTTCAATTGCTGGGAAATGAGGGTGGTGGAGCATTTTAAGCCCATCCCCATAGGTACTCCAGTGACATATGGAAAGCTATACAACATCAGTTTAAATTTTCTGTTCTATAGCCCATTCCATCACAAAATTCTTATTTCCCACACTACAATACTTTATTATTTAACTATGAACATCAAGCTTCTCTATGGCTAATGTCTTTCATCACATATACATATCCGAATCAGGCTACAACCCACAGTAAAATTTTTAGGGTCTCACACTCTACTTCCCTTACAAAAAGTTTCATCCCCGAAACTTATATAAACACATGGGTGTATTTAGATCTCATTGCATCTTCCAGTTCCCAAGTTGCTTACTCTTCTGAATGGTGTCCCCATTGTATCTTTACTAGATGAATGACTTTGTTTCTCAACTATTTTTCCTTGGTATCCAATATTCGAATTGGCTGGTCCATATATTGTAGGTTTTCTTTAATTTAGCTTTCTTCTAGTGCCAAGATGTGAGACGAATCTATTTCATACTTTCTCAGTGAAGACACATGGAAGACATCATGGATTCTACTCAGTAGTGGTGGCAATGAAATACAGTAAGCTACCTTGTTAATTCAATCCAAAATTTCATAAGGACTGATGTACCTTGAGCTTAATTTGGCTTTGGTACCAAACCACATTACAACCTTCATTGGAGATACTTTTAAGAAAACTTTATCTCCTACCTGAAATTCTACGTCACGCCTTCTTATGTCTATATAGCTCTTTTGATGAGACCGAGCAACATAGATCTTTTCCTTAATTTGTACTTAATTTGTACTTCCTTTTCAACTATGTTAGCAATCATCTCTGATCCTACTAAGGTAGTCTCACCTACCTTAGTCTAATATAGTGACGATCTGCATTTATGCCCATATAGTTCCTCAAAGGGAGCCATTTGGATACTGGAGTGATAACTATTATTATACGCGAATTCAATCAATGATAAGTACTAGCTCCAAGTTTTTCCCCATTCTAGATTGCAAGCTCTAAGCATGTCTTCCAGTTGTTGATTCACTCGCTCTATTGCCCATTTGTTAGAGGATGTTAAGTGCTACTGAAATCTAGGTGTGTCCCTATAGCCTTATGTAGCACTCTCCAGAATTTTGAAGTGAATGCTAATCCTCTAACTAAAATAATCACTTTGGGCACACCATGCAATCTTACTATTTCCCACTGATAAATTCAGGCATATTTCTTAGTAGTAAATGTGGTTTTAACTGATACAAGATGGGCTACTTTAGTCAATCCATCCACAATGACCCAAATGCCATCAAACCCAGCAATTGTCTTTGGTAGACTAGTAATAAAATCCATTGTTATATCTATCCATTTCCATTTAGGAAGTTTAATTGACTGCAATAATCCACCTGGTCTTTGATATTTTGCTTTCACTCTTTGGCATGTTAGACATTTAGCCACATATTTAGCAATATCATTTTTCATCCCATTCCACCAGTATAAAGATTTCAAATCTTGATACATTTTATTGCCACTAAGATGCACAGTATAAGCGGAGTAGTGTGCTTCCTCTAATATCTTTTGTATTGCTACTGATCCCTTAGGAAGGGACTATCCAATTCCTATACCTCATAAGATGGTCGGCACCAATAGAAAAGTTTGGCAACTCATTTTGTTGTACTCACAATTTTAATCTTTGAAATTCTTCTTCTAATGACTCTTCTTGAGCTACTCAGATCTCATCCATTAAGGTAGGCTGAACGTGCAATTGACATAATTGGGTCACCACTCCTTTTATCTTAACTTGTAAGTCCATATTTCTCAGTTCTGCGAATGATTCTTTTTGATATGTTAACATATATGCTAAACTGCTTCTAGATTTCCTACTCAAAGCATTAGCTACAATGTTTGCTTTGCCATGATTATAATGAATGCTGAAATCATAGTCTTGTAATAGTTCTAACCATCTTCTCTGCCTCATATTCAACTCTTTCTGAGTAAAGATGTATTTCAAACTTTTTTGATCTATGTATACATCACATTTTTCTCCATAAAGGTAGTGTCTCCATATTTTTAAAGCAAACATTACTACCACCAACTCCAAATCATGAGTTGGATAGTTATGCTCATGAGGTTGTAAATGATGTGATACATAAGCTATCATATTGCCATATTGCATTAGAACATAACCTAATCCTTTCTTTGATGCATCATTGTATATCACAAACCTGCCTTGACCTAATGGAATTAAAAGAACTGGTGCTTCCACTAACCATCTTTTTAATTCTTGAAAAGCAGTTTCACACTTCTCATTTAATTCAAATAACACTCCTTTCTGAGTCAACTATGTTAGTGGCAAAGCTATTGTGGAGAACCCTTGATCTCAGTCACAGTGCTTGGTCTAGGCCAATTCACTACAGCTTCTATTTTATGAGGATCTACAGAAATACCATCTCGTGAAATCACATGACCTAGAAGAGCTACACTATTCATCTTGAAGTCACATTTCTTTAATTTTGCATACAGTTTTTCTTCCCTAAGTCTCTGTAAAGCCATCCTCAAGTGTGATTCATGACTCTATTTGTCCCTTGAATAGATTATAATATCATCAATGAAAATAATTACAAACTGATCCAAGTAGAATTTAAATACCCTATTCATTAAATTCATAAAGATAGTGGGAGTATTTGTTAATCCAAATGACATTACTAGAAATTCGTAATGCCCATATCATGTTCTGAATGTAGTTTTTTGAACATATGAAGGCCTAACCTTCAATTAATGATACCCTGACTGTAAATCAATTTTGGAGAACATTGTGACTCCTTGCAACTGATCTAATAGATCATCTATTTTGAGCAATGGATATTTGTTCTTGTTGGTGACTTTATTAGCTCCCGATAATCAATGCATAGTCAAAGACTCCCATCTTTCTTCTTTACAAACAACATCGATGTGCCCCATGGTGACATACTGGGACAAATAATTCCCTTGTTCATTAAGTCTTGCAACTGCACTTTTAATTCTGCTAATTCAACTAGTGTCATTCTGTATGGGGTCTTAGACATTAGTTCTATTTTGGGTTGGAGGTCAATACAAAACTCTACTTCTCATTCAGGAGGCAATCTAGACAATTCACTGGGGAATATGTTCAGAAAATCTCGTATTACTAGTATATCCTCCAATAGTCGATGTTCAAAATGAGTGTCGATAGCTAAAACTAAGAATGCTTCATACCCTTTCCTCACTAGACTAAGGGCTTTCATAGTTGACAGAAGCTCAGGAGCTTCATTCTTAGGTGAACTTCTAAAGGTAATTTCTACCTTATCAGGGGTCTTCAAAGTTATCTGCTT
>JAYJMB010072783.1:2358-23619 GCA_036873735.1 Pouteria campechiana | reverse complement strand
TTTATTATTTATCCTAATTTTTACATTACTCGCGCCAGGCATCATTTTCATTTTCATCTACATCCCCCATTTCCCACCATTCAATCAAAGGATCATTCCTAGGACCTGACGTGTCTCATTAAATTCATTGCCTACCCATTTGAAGGAACTACCGCCTAAACATTCTTAAACTATGCCACCATCCACGGAGATAAATTCATATGAAAATGATGTGATTAGCTATACACGTGGCAGTGACCCACGGCCATTAAGATTCATCCAATTTTCGGGCATCATTTCATCATGTCCAAGAAATAATATTCATTAGCCAATTATAACCATCATTCTGAAAAGATAAAACAGCAAAGATCTTATCCGATTTTAAATTTTGGCTAGTCCAAATTTGGTGATTGGCGGGTATTTTTGGATGGCGTATAAAGGGGTTTTGAATTTTGAGCGAATAGCAATGGTGTGCGTCCACCACGTGTCCTTTTCGATTTGGTATAAATTTTAACGTATCAAATGTATGATAAATCATGATCCAAACCTTTTATATCCTCAAGAAGTAACAATCTTGCAGGAAAATGAATAGTTATTTGTTTATTTTTAAACCTCTTAATCTAACACGATTCCAACAATAGCCCAATGAATGAACCAAAAATCTCACTCTAAATTTTTATATTATCGGTCGTCCAAGGTAACGGTAATTGTAAATTCAAGTTTGCACCAGGTTATTGAGGCCGTTTTTACCCATGGATCTCAACTGTCCACAAGGCAAAAGAAGAGTAGATCTAGCAAAAATAAATAAATAAAATAAAATCGGCTTTTACTTTTTTTTTTTTAAAAAAAATCTATCTATTGTCTCTATTTATCTTAGGATTGAACCTTTCTTTTTTTTTGCCTCTTTTTAACCTTTGTTCCTTCTTTTTTTTTCCATCTCCTTTTCATACCCATCCAAAAAGACAACGTAAGTGATCTACCTCAAAACCCCGGTGTTGTTCTACAAATAATCCTTTAAAATCACAACCATACATATAGTCACCATTCTTCCCTGCGATAGATTGGACGGTTGGATTGTTAAACTGGGTTATTTTATAGCATTTTTTTCTATTTATAGGAAATTGATGAGATGCTTGGAATGGTCAGATTGGTGTGATTTTTAAAGGGTCGACCAAGAAATGTATTCTCCACCGAGTGAACGGTTTGGATCAATGGATTTGAGTTTGAAAGAGAACCTCAGCCGCTAGGGTTCTCCACATTTGATATGTTAGGTGAGGATAGAAACAGTCGAAATAATTTTTCGTACCTTTTTATTTTCTAATCGACATAATATTTCACTATTTTCAGCAATTATATTTTTTTATTTTTATATATTTTAATCATTATTTTTAATTTTTTATCTACAAATATATTTATTCTATTTCAATCACTGTTACTATCCTAATCCTACATATTACGCCTTCCATTTTCTTACAAGTTCCGTACCTGACTTTTTCACCCCCTTCTTTATCAACAGGCTAATGATGAGATGGGCATGCGTTAGGCTTGACCCATCCTACTTTCGCTGCCTTTTGTCTATATAAATACACACGTGAGAGGAATCGGGCTGCAGTCTACAGCGAGCTTTTCTTCCTGTTACTTTCCTCCTCGTACTCTTCCATGGATTCTTCAAGATTTCCAGCTTTCTTCTTCCTCTTGCTAATCGCTTTCAGCCCTTTTCTATGCTCCGCCCAATGCGATTTTCCAGCACTCTTCAACTTCGGGGACTCGAATTCCGATACGGGTGGCCTTTCAGCGGCTTTCGGTCCTGCTGGTCCGCCGCACGGGGAATCCTACTTCGGCAGACCTGCCGGAAGATACTGCGACGGACGCCTCGTCGTTGATTTCATCGGTCAGTCTTCTTTAGCACATTAAACATGTGATAACATACTTTAATTAACATGGGCTTGATTAAAAAAAGATAATTTCTTTTTTTGATTTTAATTGATTAATTGGAGGCTGTTCCAATTTTTTTGAAATTTTTTGTTTGATGAATATTGAAATGGATGGTGAAGAGCTAGAACTCATTAGCTGCTTAAGAAGGCTTTCAAAGCAATTAAAAGGATATTGGGTAACTGTGTATTGATCTATGTCATGTTTAGGGGCCGCATTAGCTTGGGCATTGCACATACGTCATAGTATAACTTCCTGTATAACTTCCTGCATACCTATTAGTTGGTTCAAATTGTAAGGTGGTAGTGTTTTCTATGCATTTTATCTATGGTTTTGACCAAAGCTACTAACATGCTCATAATATGGTTAGTCTATCTGATTCATTAAGACTTTTCTAAGTTCAACCAAACTTTCAATATCATAGCTCTAAACGAGAGCTATTAATCTAAGATTCAGGTACTAGATTCTGATATCTTTTGATACAAAAAGCTTAAACTGTCCAATCAACATTAAGAAATCTATTTATATATTATTAATCTTGTCTTCCCAAAATCCCTCGTTAGGAGGTGGGTATAATGAGGTTGCCCTTTTAGTCTGGTTTCCTCTAATCTCTCTCTCTCTCTCTCTGCTTCACGAGGATAAGATGCTTCTCTCTTGTCTGTCACGCGACTTTGGTTTTTGTGGCGTCCTGAAGTCAGGAAAGCACGGTCGGTGGAGCCACCGACAGTCGTCGCACGACTCGCACCCCCCCAGGATGCCTCGTGACTTCATTTTCTTTCTATAGATTTGTCGTATTGACTGACAAACGATTTGGATCAACCAACGGATCAGGCTGTTTAGGCCTGATGCTGACGAGAATTCACCCCCAAATCAGCCCATTCACGTGCCCCCACACGTTAGGTGGAGAAATGAATGATTGATCAGGAAGGGCAAATATTTTATGATTGTCCGGCCCACGTCTCTCTCTCTCTCTCTCTCTGCAGTGATGCTGTATAATGGGGCCTCCCTTGTTTTTTTTCTTTTTTGTTAGGTATGGCTGTGTAATTTGGAATTGTTTTTCCTCATTCACTCTCTTTTCTTTCACATTTCCATATTAGTGATTTGAATGATGAATCCCCTTTAATAAAAATAAATATATGGCATTAGTTCAGTGACAGGTCTTAAAATTTAGGATTAAATGTAGAGATTAATTTCATTTTGATTTGAATTTAACAAAGTGCAAATTTGGGTATTTTTGTGTTGGCAGCGGAAGCCCTTGGATTGCCTTATCTCAGTGCCTATCTCGATTCAATTGGTACCAACTTCACGCATGGAGCCAACTTCGCTACGGCTGGATCCACCGTTAGAGCACAGAACACAACATTGTTCAATGGCGGCTTCAGCCCATTTTCCTTAGATGTGCAGACATGGCAGTTTGATCAGTTCATAACAAGATCTCAAGCTGCTTCTAACCGGAGTATGTAATAGCATTTCTCTTCAATATATTAGAAGAGTTTAGAGCATGCAAATGATGGCTAATCTGAATTGTGTCTGCAGGTGATGTTTTCAAGGGTTTGATGCCCCACCAGGATTATTTCTCTCGTGCATTGTACACTTTCGACATTGGTCAAAATGACCTCACTGCTGGCTATTTTCTTGGCTGGAGTGTTGATGAAGTGAAAGCAAATATTCCTGATATACTCGACAAATTTACCACAGTGGTTAAGGTAAACATCTCACAAATTTCATCCTCTCTGGAATTAATGTCAATTATTTGGCTAAGATATTGTTAAAGTCCAGGAAATAATTTTAGATTCAGATATCTTCAGGTAATGGGTCTTGCCCCGCAATCAAATACAGACCATATGACATTTGGTACCAGAGCAATCTCGGGAATATTAATATGCAGGTGACTCATGTGCATCCCAACAACAAAGGCATGAGTTCCTCATCCCGAGTTCTATTATGGTGTGGAGGGCACTGTTCATAAAAGGCCTTTGGCGAGGGTGTCAATAGCCGGGAACGTCATGAGTGCATAGAGTTTCACATGCTCTGTGCTAATTAGGAAGACAAGTTAAATAGGGATGGTAAGGAAAAAATCTGAAATAAGTGAGGACCCAGCCCCACATGCCGAATTCAAGCATGTTATAGCTAGCCTTTATTAGATAAAAAGTTCTTTTAAAAAAAATTAATGTGGTCTCCAATATGATATTTGTAATCACTACCTAATATTGGCTTAAAAATATGTGATTATGCAGAACATATATGGGCAAGGAGGCAGAATTTTTTGGATCCACAACACCGGGCCAGTTGGCTGCCTTCCCTACATCATGGATAGACTGCTCGTCACAGCGGCCCAAGTCGACGAGGTCGGCTGTGCAACTCCCTTCAATGAAGTGGCTCAGTATTTCAATGCAAAGCTGAAGGAGATGGTAAACCAGCTGAGAAAGGATCTTCCACTGGCTCTATTCACCTATGTGGATGTGTATTCAGTGAAATACGATCTCATTCACAGTAGCAAAAAACATGGTTAGTCCTTTTCTAAAATAAAAACCACCATTTTTTTTCTGGTTTCATACAAAGAAATCTTACCAGCAACTTCGAAATTTTCTTGTCTGCTGAAGGATTTGAACACCCACTTAGAGCCTGCTGTGGCCATGGAGGCAAGTACAACTTCAACAAAAACGTGGGCTGTGGAGGAAAGATTTTTGTCAGTGGGAAAGAAGTTTTGATCGGGAAAGCATGCAGCAATCCATCAACTGCAATCAACTGGGATGGCGTTCACTACACTCAGGCTGCTAACAAGTTTGTGTTCGACCAGATTGTCAATGGAGCATATTCAGATCCGCCCATTCCACTGAGAATGGCATGCCAAGGGAAGAAGGCCAATTGATTTGGAGTATATACGCTCCTTTTTTAGAGGACTCTGTATCTCATCTTTCCTTTTCCAGTCAAACGTAGGAATGGCTCCATTTGTATAGGTACAAAAGCAAGAAGTTGCATTTGTACTTTTCTTCTGAAAATTAGAGTGTGATCCAGTTTTGATTTGATCCAAGATTCAATGAATAGGCTGAATAACATGGTGCCGTTCAGTTGAGCCATTTGCATTTTAGCCTTTGATGCTTTAAAACTCCTATTAGGCATGCTGATGTTTGCACTGTTTGAAAAAGAGGTGCACAAAATTAATTGCCTCAAGTCCATTTCGGGAATCATCCCATCTTGTCCTGAATTCACTAGAAAACACTAATACCCTAACAGAGGACGATCGTTAGCCTGCATTTCCATCATAAAGGCATGTCTATTTGTTTCAAATTGGGAAGGCCCATGAAAGCAAAAGCTGGGTGTTTTGGCACCTTGGAGAAGCTGATAACTACATGTAAAACATCACCACAACTTCTGGGATTGGCTTGTGAACTGGTGAGGCATGAAGTCACCCTATTCACCGAGTGTCTTGCCCTTCTGATAGGATTTCAGTTTGGGTTGGGTGCCTTTAACTTGCAATTTAGCTGCAATCTAGATTCCAACTGCCAAAGTGTCAATTAATAGATTGAAAACTGACCTGACCAATGGCACCACTCTGCACTGAGAAGAGAAGGAAACCAGGCCATATTCGACCAACCCAACTTGGCCAATTTAGTAGCCATAGAAGGATCAAGCAAGCAAGAGTTAGTATTACCATATTCGACCAACCCATGAATGAAGAATTTGGTCACCTTCAATTCACATCTCCCAGTATTACCCCTACTATTTTCTCTCTAATTGGTCACTATTTTAATTTATATAGGATTATATTTCAATTAGAAATAAAGTAAGTATAAGCACACCCATGAAAAAAGGAACAAGCATTGGTAAATCTATAACAAGAACATATGGAAATGATGGACAATCGTGGTTATGCTAAACAAAATAAATTAATTTGATTTAGTTATATTGGGTATCAAATTATAATGTTATCACATAAATTTTCATTGTACCTAATTATTCGATGTACCCTGATACAAATTCTACAATTTAGGAAACGAATAAGCTATAGAATCCAACAGTTATGCAGTGGATAAGTCAGAACTAAATATCAAGATTTTTTCTTTTTTGTTTAACCATGTTTTTCGGTTTTTCCTTTGCAGAAAGAAAATGAATCCATGGCATCCTTACCGTGGAAATTTCCATACAAATTATCTGTTTGACCCCATAATGATATGTAAATTAAATTTAATCCGTTCATTATAACTATAATCACCTATTTAGTTAAGATTTAAAAAATAATCTCAATTGAAGACTTAGATACACCATAAAAATCATTTCATTTGAAAGCAAATATATACCCAACCAATTAAATTCTACCCCAGCTATATGGCTCACTTAAGCCCCCAATTGAAACAGTTTTTTGATGGTTGGATTTAACTTATATATCATTTTAGGCTTCAAACCAACTATTTGCTTAAAAATTTAATTACTTGAAACATTATTAGTATGTAATCATTTTCAACATGGGTATGGTATGTTAGTTATAAAGTCCGCATTTAAAAAAAAATAAAAATAAAGGTAGAGAATAAACTTCCATCCTTTGAAATCACGGTTGTATAAATGGAAGACTCAATTATTAATTCGGCTTACAGGGAAAATGTGAAAATGGTGAGATTGGTATCTTTTCAAAGGGTTATACAAAATTTGACAGTTTGAATCACTTGATTGGAGTTTGAAAATGAACCACTCGCATTAGTTGCCGAAGGCATAGCAACTAACAATCAGTGAATATTATTAACTCATTTGAGTCCCGAACCATTCGAAAAATTTAGAACCATCAAATCTTATCAAATCCATCAAACTTGAGTGAGATCAAGACTTTGTCAAAAGTCCATGCCTAAATCCATTAAAACCCATTACCAGTTAAAGCTCGTCAAAATCCCAACCTTAAACTCATCAAATCCTATCAAAGTTGGTCAAAACTCTGTACTTATAAGTTCGCCTATAGTGATTCCCATTTAAAACTCTCTGCCAATTAAGCTCCATCAAAATCTCAATCATTAAACCTTTTCGACATATGCGCAGACATCTCTGTCACGCATATTTCAGTCCACAGATACGTCAAACATGTTAGGTGGAGAAATGAATGATTGTTCAGAAAAGATAAAAAATTTATGACTATGTCATTTGTGTGGCCCACCTCACTCTCTAGAAGAAGAGTTATTAACTGAACTAGACCTCGAGTAATTTGCATTTTTCCTGATGGTTGTTCATTGAACAATGGCTTTGATTTTCCTTGGTTCTTATTCATGGTAGAAATATTTCTGTTAACTAATGTAGTCTAGTTTTGGTTTTTCTTTTTCCATTGGTTGTTCACTCTCTCATCTTCTAAAAATCATATGGAGGGCCGAGGATTTTCATTTGCCAATCCGTTCTACTAAATCTCTTCCTTTCTTTATCTTGATTCAACTCACTTGCACTTCGACATAAAGAAGAACTCGTGTTCACCGCATCGTGTGCCATTCAAATTGTTAATTTTTTGTATCTTATATTCTGAAAGTTCTAGTGGGCCTGTATATGTTAAATAGACTTAGGGAGTCCATTTAAAAAACCCATTAGGACAGATATATATTATAATTTCAATTAGGAATTTAGTGGAGTATTTTAGGGTTGAAACAAGGGAGTTATCATGTAGATACTAATAATTTTTCCGGAGTGAGGGAGAGGTTTATTAGAATGATTTAGTTTGGGGATGTGTGTAAGACATTCTATAAGATATGTCTGAGATATCTTGAGTGTATTTTTGTAACCATGTTTTTATAGTGGATTGATTATCTCTAGGTTTTTATTATTCCTTCTAAGTTGAAGAGTTTTCCATGTAAATCTTGTGTCTCTGATTTATGTTTGATTATGTCTTTCATTACGTATATGATCTTATGTTTGTGATCATGGTCTTAAAATTAGTATCGAAGCTTCTATAACAAGTGGTATTAGAGCTACTAATTGATGGATTATGATCGAAGTTGTAGATTGGTCGATGATAAGGCAAGATCATGGAGGTCTAGAAGATGGGCAACAATGGTCGTTGGATTGAGGAGGTGCAAATTGCAAGAAGGTTGAAGTTAGGTAAGATTGAAGGAAAAAACATTTCAGGCCATAGTGCAAGATCAGTCAGACTTGGTGTTAAGGCGGTAACAGGGTGTTGGCCGAACGGTGTAGGGTTGCTGGATTTGCAGGACAGCGCTGATCAGACAACAACAACCCTGGGACACTGATTGTGTGGTCAGCAACAGTGAAGGAGGCAAAGGCACTGATCGGCACTCGCAGCAACGAACATTGGATGGGTTTTTCTTGGCAGTGGGTTTTTGTTGGAAACCCAGGTTTTTTTTTCTCGTCGAAAAAGGACAATTGTGACAAAGGGTAGCAATGGTCGGCAACGGACAGCAGGAGCGTTAGTGTGCAGTTCTTGGCAGCAAGGATGTTGGTGGGTTTTTCAGCAGTTCCTTAAATGTTCGAAGACCGACGATGAGGATCAGATGTGGCGGATAGTCCGATGGGTTGGAATGTCAGCGACGACATTCTAGAAGGATCAGATCGACCGACAGACGGTCGGAGGATGACTAGATGCGGCAACTATGGTGGCAATGCATAGACGACTAGGGTTTCCCTTTCTTTGTAATGGAAGAAGATGTAATATTTGTACATTACGACGGACCGAGACAGTGTGCAACCCATATTTTATGATCTCAATATTAGATTTGGGTATTCCAAGTGTCGATTTCTATATTTTTGGGTGCTATGAACACAATAGTGGGGTCCGATTGAGGAGATTATGCTTTAGTGATATGGATTTGATGGATATGTGCAAATTAATGGTAATTTGGTGATGATTAGTGCTCCTGGTCGATAGATCTGGATGTTTTGAGGTGTTGCGGAATTTATAGACGGTGCGAATCAAGTGGATGGGGTATCACTGGGTGTGATCAAGGTTAGAACATAGTGATCGTGGTTGATCGGGGTAGATCAAGTTTAATCATGTTTAGTGCAACATATATTTGAGCAGATTTAAGTGGATCAGTGGAGTAATTATGTTGTTTTGATATTGATTGTGCATATGAATAATTCATATTAAGGTAGAGCGGTGGACTTCACGAGTAGATATGCTATAGATGTTGTATTGGTTGGTTTTTGTCTATGTGTACAACGTAGGAATAGTGCATGGAGAACACAGGGATTAGACAGTAGTTTTTTGAGTTCCATGGTCGACAGTGGTTGTGGTCATGAGACTATGATCAATGGTAGATAGTGGTAAGTCTTGTAATTGTGATTGACAGTGGACGTGAAAGAGCTTAAGAGTCCTGAAACTATAGTGGTTGAAAAATGATTACAACAATGCATGCATGGTTTGGTAGCGGATGCACAGATGGTACATGGATGAGTGCATGGTAGGTTGCACTGATACATAAGTAGTGTATGGTTTGGCGTGTATGCAGTTTTGGCATATATATGATACGCAAGAGCTGGTGGAGCTGAGGAGCATACAAAGTTTGGCATACATGTGAAGAGATGGTGAGTACAAAGATAAGTGGAGCTCTTGTACCCATGTGATTATTGGAGTGAATGGGAATGTTGCGGTTAAAGGATTGCACATGGATAGCAGTCATGAAGGCATGTAAATCTGACCAATTTAACATGTGGATGGTGATAGTACGAATGGTGTGTAGAGGTGATGAACAACAAGAGATGCAACAATATTCGCAGGAAAAGCTCCAAGAAGAGATGAGGAAGATGATGAAATGAGCATCAAAAGATAGTTTTCTTGATTTCTAGTTGTGCTAGTTTGATCTCTTCGAATGCTCTAGCAGGATGGAAGAGGTGGATTGTACATGGCATCTCAGGTGGGGATGTAGATCATGCTAGTTTGAGCATGATAGATAATGAACTAACTGTTGGTGAGCTGATGATTGATTTGTCCAATGTGGCGATTTGTTAAGTTTTTTGTGTCTTGTATTCTGCAAATTCTAGTGGGCTTGCATATATGAGATGAGCTTAGGGAGTACATGTAGGAAAGCCCACTAGGACAACTATATATTATGGTTTCAGTCAGGGATTCAGTAGAGGATTCTAGGGTTGAGGTGAGGGAGTCATCATGTAGATCCTAGGAATTTTCCTGGAGTGAGAGAAGAAATTATCAGAGTGTATTGGTTTGAAGATGTGTGTGAGGCGTGCCATGAGATGTGTGTGAGATATCTTGAGTGTATCTTGTAACCATGTTTTCACAATGGATTGATTATCTCTTTCCTATAGTTTTTCCTTTCTAGATTGAAGGGTTTTTTACATAAATCTTGTGTCTCTGATTTATGTCTGATTATGTCTTTCGTCTATGCATATATGATCTTGTGTTTGTAATCATGATCCTAGAATTGGTATCACAGCTTCCACAACACAAATGTTGTCAGTAGGCACATATGGGACGTGAAGCATGTCACATCTGGACTAAAATGTTGGTCTGCATGTAGATGTTTGGTGAGTATGAATTAATTTCATTTTAATTTGAAGTGACAGAATGCAAGTTGGGTGCTATTTCTACTACTGCAACATCTTGATTTTTAAATAGAATTACATCATGTGAAGCATCAGTTCAACGACTGCACTTAAAAATTTAGCTTCTAAGGTCTAGATTGATTAAAATTTTGGGTGTTTCTGTTTTGGCAGCGGAAGCCCATGGTTTGCCTTGTCTTCATGCCTATCTCGACTCGGTTGAAGCCATCTTCAGCCATGGAGCCAACTTTGCTTCTGTTGGATCGACAATTAGAGCTCAGACAGAAGCAGCAAACACCCCATTTCCCTTAGATGAACAGTCCTGTCAGTTTGATCAGTTCATAACAAGATCTCAAGCTGCTGTTGAGCGGAGTAAGTAGTAGCATTATTTGCCTCTGTATCCAAGTGTTTGAAGTATGCCAATGATGGCTGGCTAATCTTCTTTTAGGTGGTTCTGAATAATTATGTGTTTGCGACAGTGTTTACAAGGATTTCTTTTCCAAGGACTAATTCTCTCGTGCATTGTATACATTCGACATGCGTCAGAATGACCTCAGTTACGGCAATTTTGTGGGATGGAATGCAGATCAACTGAAAGCAAATGTCGCTGATATACTCGAAAAATTTATCATAGTATTTGAGGCAAACACTTCAGTTAATGTCTTTGCACGGTGCCAAATCTCATCCTGTCAGGAATTGACCAGATTCTTTAAAAAGCTGCTTTTTAAGTATCCCAATAAAAGTCTAAGATTGAGCCAAATGCTAATTGTAGAATTAATAACAAAAACATGGATATGGGACTTACTAATCACTAGAATTAGAATTCACCTTGTTATCCACATGAATCATGATGTGTGTGTTTGAAGGATGAAAGGTTCTGGAGCAGCGCTTTTTAGTAACGTAGCATATGTAGCCATTACTGTGCAATTTTGTATGAGGTGCTGCATTGTATGTTTTCCATCTGCTCTCTACCATAACTTTATCTTATCTGTCAATTAGGTTTGTCAGACATACAACATTTATGTCGCATATTGGATGCATGGTAGGTAATGTACAGTTAATGCTTTCGATATTCAGTGTGGTATTCTTAATTTCTCTCTTAGAGAAGTGTGGGGGCATTGCAGCCTAATCAGTGGCCTTTGCTTAAGGTCTGTTTGTTTAGTAGAAAATTAGGATTTTTTAGGAAAAGGTAAAATCTTCTTATTTGGGTATGGCATACACTAATCCAAAAAACCATAATTTTCTCTATCATTAGCTATATTTTCTAGCAAATATTGTAATCTCTATTTGAAAATTAACAAAATTTGCAGGACATAAATGCGAAAGGAAGTAGATATTTTTGGATCCACAATACCGGGCCGGTTGGCCGCCTTCTCATAGTTATGCATTCAATACTTATCACAGCGGCTCAAGTGGATGAGCTCGTCTGTGCAACTCCCTTCAACGAAAATGCTCAATATTTCAATGGACAGCTCAAGAAGAGGTTGAAACAGCTGAGAAAGGATTTTCCACTGGCTGCATTCACCTACGTGGATGTGTATTTGGTGAAATACGATATCATTCGCAATGCCAAGAAAAATGGTAAGCCATCTTCAAAACCCCACCACCTCTTTTATCTTTCTTTTAGACTAAGCATTCATACTCGATTCTTATTGTTGAACACCCACTTAAAAAGAGCCTGCTGCGGTCATGGAGGCAAGTAACCACTTAAAAAGAGCCTGCTGCGGTCATGGAGGCAAGTACTACTACAAAAACAAGGTGGGCTGTGGAGAAAAGATTACTGTTAATGGAACTGAGATTTTGATTGGGAAGGCGTGCAGCAATCCGGCTACTGCAATCAACTGGGATGGAATTCACTACACTCAGGCTGCTAATAAGTTTGTGCTTGATCAGATTGTCAATGGTGCATATTCGTTTTCACCCCATTCCACTGAGAATGGCATGCCAAGGGAAATAGGTGAATTGACTTAGATTATATTCTCTGTCAATTTAGATTAATACTATCTTAGGATCTCATCTTCTCGTGTTTCAGCGAAACGCAGCATTGAATGCTTTTTGTTTACATACAAAAGAAATAAGTTGCATATATGTTTTAAGGCTCTTTTAGGATCTTATCTTCTCTTGTTTCAGTGAAACATAGGCCTGAATGCTTTTGTTCATACGCAGAAGACATGAGTTGCATATATGTTTTTTCTCTGTTTAAAATTGGTGTGTGACAGAGTTTCGATGGCTAGTTTTTGATTTAGTTATATTCATTTGCATTTTAGATAATTCCTATTGTACATGCTGACCCGAGCAGTGGCATCTCTCTGCAATAAGAAGAGAGGACTGGCCAATTTCTTGCGCATAGCAGATCTAATCAAATAGGCAAGAGTTTGTGAGTCAAGCAACCATGAAAGAAGAAATTGGGTACCTTCAATACATCATCTCTGAGCCTTATCCCTAATAATTGGAATAAGCCGCAAGTGAAAGGAAAAAAGGAACATTCTCACTGGTTAGTTACTGGTTTAGTTTACATATGGATAATTGCAACTGGTTGGTTACCATTTTAATTTATATGGATAATTATTGAATTAGAGAAAGCAAGAACCCCCATGAAAAATTGGCTCACACATTGGCAAATTACAAAGGGCTTAACAAAGAACACGTGGAAATGGTGGACAAAATCAATGCGGTCCTTTAGATTAACCTGATGCCCATCCTGCCTGAAAATTTACAGGACATTCTGGCATATAAAGCCAATTTAAGGCCAAATAATATTGAAGCTAGCTATAAATGGTACACTTGTTAAGCCCAGGGTTGGTTTTGCAGCAGCTGGGGTGCTACATTGGGTATGAAAATGAAGAGTTCAGAGAGTATGGAAGGCTGGCTAGAGGGCCATGTTGTCGTGCCAACTCATTGATGTCCCTCACAACATTGAGGACTGCATCAGGCTGTGCCAGTTTCAGTGCATTCTCTGACATTCTCTTGAGCTCATCCCTTTGGGGGCCAAACCATTGAGCTACCTTACTGGCTGTTTCCTTTGGGCTTTCAGAGAAGAATCCTGCTCCATTGTCTACAACATAAGGGACATTACCAACCTCCTGCAAAACCCCATGAACAGAGTCAAACCACTAGTAAGACACTTCTTTGGGTCTAATATATCAGTTAGATGCCTTTATTTACCTTTTTCATTAATCATATGAAAGCCATCCTTTATAAGCCAACAGATTGCAATCACACAATCATTTTTACAATGAATGAGCAAGTTTCAGTTAGCACTAGAATAGACTAACCTGCCCAGGGATGAAGTCATTGAGAATGATAGGAAGGCCCCTTATCAAAGCCTCAGCAATAGTACCAGGTCCTGCCTATGAAAGTTCATACCACAAAATTCGATTACCAAATGAACAAACAGATGATTAAGTTCAATGAACACATAAAAGAGAAAAAAATGAAAACTATTTTCAGAGTATCTTTCTTATAATGCAATGAAGAAATGGAAATTTTAAAAGCTGCTTTTCAGAATACCTTTGTTATAATGCAATCGCAGGCTCCCATCCATTTCTCCATTTGGTTCTCAAATCCTCTGATCTGGAAAAAATGAAAATACATTTAAAAATTTAAAAATAAAGGAATTAAAAACAAAGAATAATGACCTAGGAGTTAATGTATGACTTTTAAACATATGTAAAGAAAGAAAAAGGAAAAGAGTAAAGAAGAATGCAAAAAGGACTTACTTTCACAGGCACTTTCCATTGATCTTGTTGCAATGTGGACCTTAACACCTGATTACGGCCACATATGACAACTATCTGCCCAATTGGCTTACCAAGAACTTCATCAAACAGCGCTTCTCCAAGGGCTCTTGCAGTTTTCTTGACTGGGCCCATTCCCTCACCACCTCCCACCAACAAAACTGCTGGCAAATCATGGTCCATTTCAAGTTCTTCTCTTAATGAATCCTGAAAGTGATTGATGCAAAACCCAATAACTTAGTCAAATGTAGTAGACATCATATAACACGTTAGCTAAACAGTTTTTCGTATTTGACCTTTTCAATGACTGCATGGACAAAAGATGGCCGAACAGGCAAGCCAAAAACACGGATTTGATTAGATTCCAGCCCATCAAGTAATGCCCTCTTGGATACCTCCTCAGAGGGACAGTAGCATCTGTTGACACTTTCGTGAAACCTGGGAAAAAATTTGAGATTTTCTGTAGGTGAAAGTGTCCATGCAACACTTCAGAGAAGCATGAGTGTACTACCCATTTAAACAGAACTCTGCATTTGATAAAAAAAAAAAAAAAAAAAAAAAAAAAAAACTCACCATGTTGGGTGGCAGGTGTTCAGGTCTGTAATGACTGTAACGAAAACCACCTTCTTTTGAAGGTTCTGCCATTTGAGAACTAATAGAGGAATATGCTGCATGAGAGGATGAACACTTATGATGATGTCCGGCTTGTATTCCATCAGGCCAGCTTCCACTTTCCTTCATTTGTAAGCAATTAAGTTCAAGAAAAAAAAAATCGACTTTAACTTGCAGCTAGAGAAATCACAGGCAAAAAATGACATCAGTGGTATAGAAAGTTCTTTCAATCCCAAATTGAAGTTAACTACTCGAAACTCTAAATCTCTCCCATGCTTCTAGACTTCCATCATGAAGACATAACCCCTTGAGAGAACATGATATATGGTGAGGAGAATCAAAAACCAATGCTACCAGTGACACTCTGCTTTTAGTAAGATTCGACAAACAACTGAAAAACAAACAAAATAACTGAGCGATCACAATCTTTGGGGATGAATAAAAGGTCTAGTATCCTCCCTCTTGCAGGTTCATATGACTTGGGTCAATGGCTCAGTGTCCCAAACTTTTGACTGCATGGTTCAATTTGGTGTAGCTAAGCTGAACTACCTCTGTCAAGTTGAGTTTAACAATTAAAGGCTGGTTGCTATAGTTCTTCCAGACATATTTTGAAGAATAATCCTCCATATGAAGGCAATTGGATTAAGATCTTGATTATGGACTGTCATCATAGACCACAGTATTGTAAATGTGAGAAATCTTAAGTATTTTAGGTGTTGAAGAGATGCGTTTGATCATGATCCACAGGTGAATACTTAAAAGGGGTAAAGAATATGATTATTGAAGATAGCAATTGATGCCATCAATTGAAATGGTTTGTAATTGGGAAATGAAAATGTACTTGGCATAGAAGGATGCCATTGCTGCAAGGTATACGCAGTGAACCCAACGAGGAGAGCTCCCATGAAATGCAACCTTCCAAAGCTGCACATGCTTGACCATGAATTTGTATGATCTCTCCATGTCATTCAATGGCCAACCTGCATATTCTTTCCATACATCCTTTATAAAAACCTGTGAGAAAATGCACATTCGAGCTAAATTAAACTGGATTTCAGACATGTAAACTGAGAAGAATTTAGATACAGACACTGGACACAAACTTTCATGTGATGCCTGATTTCCAGACCAGTGTAGACAGTCAATCAAGTAGTTGAAAGATGGACGCTCCATGAAGAACATGCAAGGAAACTTACTAATTGACAGACCAAACAATCAAAATCAATAGATGGCTGACTGTATAACTCAAACAGTAAGAGCAATCCCACCTGAAGATGGTATAGTGCTGAGTGATTCTCAATGCTCAAAATCTCAGCAAAAATGGGTTGCCAGAGGACTATGCACACATTTGAAAATTCATACTAGCCACAGCTGAAGAGTCCCAAGAAAGCCCATCAAAATCACAGAAGAGTTGGTATAACTAGAATGAATGAAATCTATGCATGAAAGTGAAGCAGGAACCTCAAATCATGAAGACCCAAGAGTGAACACATCAAATAAGGGAACATTCAACTCATCTTGGCATGGAAGAGAAAACCATGAATCTAATTAACCCAAAAGTTGGATATCTGACGCCCAAAGAAGTACAAGAAATGAAATATGTAATGACTACCGAAAGAGAGGGAAACAAGAAGGACAATAGAGAAAATAGGAATCATCAGAACATAAATAAAAAGAAAAAAAGAAAAGAGAACCAGCATGGTAAAACGAACAAGATGTCCAAGGACAGGAACATCAAGATTTCAGTACATCCATCTATAGCATAATGAAGAGAAAAGAAACAATCAGAGCAAGATTGTGATCTAAACAAAAAACTAAAAACAAAAATGAAGAAGAAGGCTAAGACATTACAAAGAAAAAAGGCCTTTTTCCTTTTCCCAATGAGAAACGTTCGTTTGATTGGTCCAAATGTCAGAAAAATACCCTTTCAGTGTCATCCTAGAGCGTCCCCCCACCCACCCCCCAAAAATAGATAATTAAAAGATCAAAAACCCGAAACACAGAATCCAAATTGGAAAAGCATATCATAAACCCAACCGACCCAACCAAAACTACAAAAAATAAAATAAAAAATAAAAAATAAAAATCAATATCATACAAGCTCCAACCCAAGATTACCCTATACTCATCGCCGAATTCCAATCTAAAAGCATCCCGAATAGCCTCCGCAGACGCACGGTGGCCGCCGCCGGTGTCGCTCATCAGAATCAAGACATTCTTCGTCCTCTCAGCTCCAAGCTGCACCATCTCCACCGTCGCATCACCGCCATCATCATCATCGTAGTCCTCATAATGAAAGGAAGACGGAGACGATGGCGACGAGGCCCTTTTCTTCTTCCTGTGCGGCTGGTAGTGGTGGTAGGATCCCCCAACAGTTTGGAACAGAGCCTCCCTGATGGAGGACAGCCGCCTCTGCGACACGACGGGCATCACCATGGCCTCCTGGAGGAAGACGACGATGCAGAAGGAAAAGCTGCAATGGCATCCGTGGGATGGGTGGAGAGGTGGCCCACCCCAAAGGGAGGGTGGGACGAGAGTCCGTACGGTTTGTTCGAAGGGGAGGGATGGCTTTGAGGTGGCGGAAGGCAACGGTTATTTGGGAGGTTGAATGGTGGAGGATTTTATAGCCGTTAGATTAGCATTTTCTTTGGGAATGTTCCCGCCCAAGATCCGCATATATACAATGCTCATCTATTCCATCTATCACGTGAGAGAAAAGAAATGAAAAGTTTCCTTTTCATTCATTGAGAGATATTGATTAGACCATAATAATTCTACTTTTTCTATCATTAATTATGTTTTCAATTATTATTCTTTTTCTATCTTAAAATGCAATTAAAAATAATTACAAGATAATATAATCATGGAAATATTCAATTCAATTCATTCATTGAAGTCTGCATCACTTATTTAGAGAAGATTTAAGAAATCCGTTTTAATTAAAAATTTAAACGAACTTCAAACTTTCCCTCGTTTTTGAGAGTAGACATGTGCCTTTCCAAATTCTCTCTATTTGTTATTTACCTAATTAAGTATTTAATTGAAATATTTTTTTACATAAACTTCGGCACCAACAAAAAACAATTATTTACATGAAATTTTGTGATAACATCAATTATCATTGAATCATTTTTCATTTATGTTAGACAGGGTTAGAGGATTCTACATAATTGACAAATTCTCTGAAATCTATACAGTGTAATAATTTCTCAAGTAGAGAGTGACCTATCTACCCCGATAATTAATTAGGACCTGCTTGGATAGAGGGATTTTATTTTCTTTTTGAAACGGTTGAAAAATAATATTGAACATTTTGAAGTAATATTGTCAGTAAATAATGACAAGATAGGTTAGCTTTTCTGGTTAACAAGATAGATAATGACAAAGAAAGTGAGATTATTTAGGTCATCAAACACCATATTATGAAATGATTTTTTTTTTTAAATTTTTTTCCCCCATCCAATCTGAATGGCTCCACTGGGAAATTCCACTAACTTCAGACCTTGTGTTGAGTGTTCATTGCGGATCGTTTATGCACCACCTTATTCCCCAACAAAAAATTATCAGCAGATTCAACTGTTAGGATTGAAATATATATGATGATCAAATGACCTTTGCATGTATGAGAAACCTCAACGGAAGGCATGTTGATTTGGAGGAACATCCTAATCCGGAACTACAGAAACCGCATGAGTAATCTCCAAAATGAATTTGGCCATGAAAAGGGCCAAATGAGACAGGAAATGAAACAATTAAGGCCTGATATTAGAAATGGAATGACCCAACTAGAGAATGAGCTTAACTAAGGATCCTGTGGAAGAGCAATTTCCTAGACTTGAGGATTGCCTTGTAGATTTTTTCCATGACCTTCGAGCGAGTGAGAAACAAAACTCTCAATTGAGGCATGATTCTAGAGGTATTGAGGAATAGGGACCGAATCGTCCCTTCTAATTTGGAATTTCTCACATTCTCAAAAGCAAATCCAATGCCATGCATGCATTTGGAGAGTGGAATAATACTTCCGTGTCCATCAAGTTCCTTGTAACCAATGAATTCACAAGACAACTTAATGACCATGTGCAAGGAAAGGCAAGCAGATGACATAATTGTTTTCAAGGGAGAGAGATTGATGTGAATGAATGCCACAGATGACCACCAAATGCCTTTTACTATTTCCTTCCTGGACTCTGTGAAGAAAAGGGACACTATAGGATACGCAATAGAAAATACAGTAATAACACACAAATTTATGTGAAAATCTCAAATTTGAGGGAAAAACACAGGTAAAAAATGAGAAAATTCATAATTTCAAAGACGAGTACAATCAAAGAAAGAAATATATGGGGTGGTTGCTAAATTGACTTTGCACTCGACCCTAGCAAAAGACATTACACATATATACGTAAACCTTCGGCAGCCTAATAGCTATTCGGGTCACCATAATCTAATAGACTCTCTTGTTATCATTTTCTTTCAACCTTGACGGAAGGATTGTTTTCAAGGGGAAGAGATTGATGGGATGAGTGTCACCATGACATGATAACGTGAGACATTGGCATGATGATGTGGCACCTGTTGACATGGCACAAGGTAATATGGGCCATGTGTCTCTCATTGTAACTTTTAATGATTGAATATTGCAATTAGGTTATGCTTTAATCTGTTTTTTCTCTTTATTTTCTCATTATGTCTTCCATTTTTCTCCTTTGATTTGCTTGATCAAATCCTTAGATCTGTATAGCAAATTAGTGCCTTGAGGTTATTCTCATACTAAATGTCATGTAAGTTTGGATCAGTAAACAAGACTGAGCCCCTTATCTAAAAATGGGTACTGGTTCAAATTTTTTCAAGTCACTCTTTTTAATCTAAGAATCTTGTTAGCACACAGCAAATATAGGACCTGTGCAACTTGTGACACTTGACTTCTATTATTGTAATAAGACCTGTCTTCTATCAGTGTGATGATACTTAATGATTACCAAGGTTTAAGTTACACTTATAATGTCACTTGAACAGCCAAATACAGTGTTTTGCAATCTTTTCTTTGCAACCAAGCATCATGGTATGAAAATGCTAGCATTTCAATCTGAATTTACTGCCAACAACACTCGGATCAATCGTACTAAAGGTTAATGCATTGTTAGGAAGATAATAGCAAAAATACATAGATCTCACAGATTGTAAATTAGATTTTTCGTACCATATATTGTGGAGTAATAAGCCCACAAATTAACTCATAATTAAACTTTCCCAAGCCCAATAAATTTTAAAAAATACAAAATACAACACACCCTAACACACATATATTGATCATCACCGCGCACAAGACTGAAATGGTATATGCATATTTCAATCACAACGTCCACCAACAACAAATAATAAACATAAACACATTATATATGATATATACGAAAAATTATTCATGAAAGTTTGCATATATCTGTGCCCACATTTAACAGAGAACAACATGACAGAAACACTTCATCACATAACTAAAATATGTGCTTAACAAAGCCCCTTTTTACATGGGAAAGGATTCAACGAGCAGTGCAGCGATCTTCTCTTTGGTTTCATACTTTGGAATGAGTATATCCATCGCCCCGGATGTAGAGTTCTTCAATCACGCGTGGGAGGTTTGCACCTCTGAGTAAAAGTGATCGAGGGATGGCCGTTGGCTTGAGGCATGCTTCGTTTATGCCCTTCCACGCCATTGCAATCATCTCCCGAAGCTTGACGCATGCTTCTGCTGCTGACACTCGATGCTCCTTCACGTAGCAACATGCTCCCTCTCTTGCTCAATCTTCATGCATCCGCAACAAAAATCCCATGTTAAAAGATTAATATTTAAGCGCCAATTGGTATCTGAACTATTGGTCATCAATAATATTGCTTTTAATGTCACCAAAATTTCTAATTAGTTTAGTATATATTTCATAAGGGCCAGTTTATATTTTGAGAGATAAAAGAGATGCAACTTAAAAGGTCACGAAGGATAAAGATAAAAAAAGCAATGATTGTAAGCAAGGCAATGAAATAGCCTTCAAATATAGAAAAAGTAGAGTTATAGACTAAAGAGCAGGCATTTTTTATAAAATATAAATATAACAATGAAAAATAAAAGCTACAGAAAAAATATTTACTTTATTTGGATGAAGCTAAAAGCATCTTGTGAAGAGTTTAAATTACGTTTAAATGAAACAGAAAAGAAAAAGTAGAAAAGTTAGAAAAAATAGATAATGATATTAGTTATAAAGTGAATAAAGAAAAATAAATATTTTTTTGAAAAAAGTAAGTATTAATATAAAAAGTAGGTTAATTATAAGTAATTGAATAAAGACAAAATAAATAAAATTTTTGAAAAAATAAAGTATTAATATAAAAAAGTAGGTTAATTATAAGTAATTAAATATTACATTGATGTGGGAAAAAAAAAGCTTTCGCAATTCTTTTGCACTTGAAGTCTTTTACCCTTCTTTTTTTCCAAACCTAAAATACCCACAAAAAGGCCCCGGTGGAT
>JAYJMB010072772.1:0-23627 GCA_036873735.1 Pouteria campechiana | reverse complement strand
ACATCATACGTATCAAAATCATAACACAATTGCATAAGAATAACAAATATCTAAGTATAAAAACGTATCTTATGAGTAAATGAAATCCACTCATCACCATGCTATACAATATAATCATTCTAATCTTATTAAAGAAATTTAATTAAACTTGAAATTTATAAAGATATAACATGAAGGGATTCTAATCCTAATTCACCATTTCATAATTAAAATATCTTCAAATCTGGATTAACAGTCCCAATCCACAGTTGGGATTCTTTACCTGTCTTATCAGCTAAACAAAATGGAAGAAGAAGGGGTGAGTCCAAGCAACTCAGTAAGTAGGCATAAATAACAAAAAAAAAATAATTATTCAACATGACATATTCTAACCCAAAACATGCATAAACAATAATATATTCCTATTTTCATTCATCATCATGAATACAATACATCATAATCTAATCCTGAGATGAACAACACAAAATAATTATATCATGAGGCTCAAATTCTCATTCTTTTCATACATGCCCTATGGCTTTCAGGCATATAATAACAGAAGTCAGATATCGTGCCATGTAGGCACCACATATTAGCACCATGTTTAATAAGTATAAAATATAAAATTATGCCATTGAAGCACACAATACATAATTATACTTTATCATAGAATGTTTATCATTCCATTAATACACACATTTATATAACATGGTATGATACATATCATTTAGTATAACAGCCTGAGATATCCTCTATCCTCAAAATACATTTACATGGTCAAAAGAATTTTAGACTGGGATATTTATTTATCCTACTACACAATACAATTACTTTAGATCATAATCATCCACTATTTCAATTTAGGGATATTCTCTATCCCTCGCATTTAAGCATCCATACACAAAAATAATGTCTTTATGCCTAGAATAAGGGATAACATCTATCCCTGACATTCAATAATTACAAAATATCATAAATTTCATTCTTTAGACTAACAAGGGATATCAACAGTCCCCAAAACAAAACATACATGCCGGGATTTCAAACAACGGGATATTCTATATCCCCATTCATGCATTCAACAAACAAAGAAGGTAGCCTAATTACCTTAAGAAACATTCATTTCACCATCCTTCAAGTTCATAATCTAGCTTCCATCACTGGTAGAATAATCCTACACATGTAACACATACATCTATTCAAGTATAATTACTAGCCCCATAATAAGTCTACAAACTTTATAAGTTCATCACTGCGCTTATATATTAACCATAAGGTTACTTGACTTGATTCACCCATAATTGTTCATAAATCATGTATGTTAATGCACTATATTATTACCTCATTTATAGATCATGACAAGCCACAATCTAGTTAATCCATTATATATAGTTTTCTCAATAAGATATTTCATCAAACATCTTATAAGCTTCGCTTGTTTGCAACTTTTTTAATAAACATGATTTGGGGGTTTCACTCCTAATCACATATAATGAACCCCAAGCATAATTAACATTAAATTCATCTTAAATATATGTTAATCAAGCTTAAAACTGAATTAAACCAAGCACAATCACATTTACATACAAACCCTCATGTTTACTATTCATATATCACTGTTCACAAATAGGGTTAACTCAAAATTACCATTAATCAAGTCTAAATCATTCTAAACATGTTGTAAATCATATAGTAATCAATTTCTTTATGAATTCCATAATTAAATCAAGCAAAAACCCACCATTTCACTGTTCGCAAAGTGGGGTACAAGTCCTAACATACCAAAACCATAAAATCAGATTAAAAAATGAGATTTACCTGGATTTCCAAGCTTAGCTTTCATTCTCCCATCATTTTTCATTTCTGATCTTCTAGTTTTGTCCATATATAATAGCAATGTCGAACAAAATGAATTTTCTTTCCTCTTCTAGCCATCCAAATAGGTAGGGTTTCAAGCACTTGGGGCATGGATGATGTTTGCACACCTAGATGGAAGTTTTCTAGATGAAAATGCATGAAAGTTGAGGCATGAAGGAGCTGGTGCAATCACTAGGGCATGGAGAGATGGGTTGGGCATGAAAGGAGGTGGGACAAATGGGAAAAAAAGAGATGATAGAGCACCATATCCTATTTAACATTCGATGCTCTATCTGTGCACCTTCACTTTATATACATACAACTCCCCCTTTTTATTTTTTTACTTTAATCTTATCCATTTAATATAGTTAATGCATCACTTAATTATTTCTTTCTTAATACATTAATTACTTAAATAATTTTTCTCATTAATTAATCATCAAATACCCAACATTTGGGTTATTAGCTGCAATTTAATCATAACATTATTTTCACATGTGCATATTAAATTTAACATGCACCATTTTCTCTTGAATTTCATAATTTCTCCTACTCCAAATTAAAATATCAATTTACTCACTATATAAAATGAAAAATTATAACTTTTCAATAATAATTCACAATTTAACACCACCAGTTGTTACAATACTGCACTCAATTTCCACTAATCTTTTGTTGGTTTTACAAGCTCACCAACAAACTTTATACATGTTGGTTTCGAAGCTCACCACCAACTTGTACAACTGTTGGTTTCCAAGCTCACCAACAAACTTTTACAACTGCTGGTTTCCAAGCTAACCAATAAACTTATACACAATCAACAATCCCCTTGCTTTCTGTCTCAAACAAAGAATGATGTATAGTAAAATTGCCTCTTACATAGGCTGATTTGTATAGAAATAAAAGTGCAATAGAAATAAATGTTTGCAATAAACATAGAGAATATCAAACTATGAATAACAAAAAGTTGTTGCAGAGGATGTTCTTTGAATGTAGATTGCATTTTGATCAATATAGTTGGAAGAAAAGCTTTAATGTCTAAGTAAATGCTCTTCTTTGCTTATCTTACTTGTTGTAACTTGTCTAACTCTCCTAAATTGTCGAACTATTTGGAATGACCCTCTTTTTACTCCTTTTAAACTAGGATTCAAAATCTATTCATTAGAGAAGACGACGTTCACTAAATGAGAGCAAATTGTCAAGAATTTTTGCCCATTGAAGTGTTCTCTTAGGTTCTCAATGTTTGAAGGCTTCCAGCATTGTTTGAAGATATAATTTCAGATTGATGAATCATTTAGCTTGAAATAGACATAACTCAACTTTGTTCAAAAACACTTCGCTATGTCCAAAGTTAAATTTTGGATTAAGAAGAGGCATGAATTACTTTGCCCACATGAGAGAACTCTGGCTTTGTCCAGGAATGACTTACCAATGTTCAAAATTAAATTTTGGACTAACTGACCCTACAATAGCAATGTTTGAAGCTTTGAGTTGAGATTTTTGGACTTGGACTTCTGTTATGCATTGGACTGACTTTTGCAATGTCCAAAACTGGCATTGAGCTTTTAGCGTCCTAACTTCATATTTCCCTACTGTCCAAACTTGGATCTATGTCCAAAGCAGTCTTCGTAGTGTTCGAACTTAGCTCCACACTGTCCTAACCTTTTCTTAAGTCCAAAATTTGCTTCACTTTGTCCGAACAACATTTCTCTTTTTCTGAAGTACATTTTTGAAGTCATGTTTATGTCCGAAGTTTGGCATCAATTTGATTGAAAATGTGTCAAAAGCTGGGCATCAATCCAGAGAGATTTTGAAGCTTATATATGATGCATGCCATTCCTTATATACACTGTGGATCTTGTCTCTGATTTTATCTTGTATGCACTGTGCACTTTTAGTTATTTCCCTGACATATTATTTATTACTACATAGTTGGAAATAACAATAAGTGGCTTAACGATTCACTTACATGATTTTTGCTCATCATCAAAACTTGGTTGGTTAAACACATTCATCATCAAAATTAAGTCAAGTAAAGGAGGTTTGGTTTAACAATCTCCCCCTTTTTGACAATGACATAACATTTGAGTGAATTACCTTTCAAATAGATAAAACATGTAAAATTCATAAGCATATATGGGAACTAAATAGAGATGAAATCAGAAGTACTTCATTCAAAACAAAATATACATAGCTCCCCCTAACATAATGCACAACAATCTCGACATGTGATCTTATAACTTGGCAAATTGTTTTTAATTTTCTTCATCTAACACCCCACTGCCGAGGCGCTATTAAATGACAATTTACAGGAAACACTATGCAGAGTTCCTCCCTTAAATTCTTAGCTTCCATACCTATACAATCTATTCTGTATGATCTCTTACATATAGAAAATTATTCTATATAATAAAACACATCCACACAGTGCCCAGAACCACAATACTAACATGCATACACACATTTCAATTCTCATGATATGTCAATATACTAATTTTACACTTATTCGATACATACATGGTTTGAAGTTTTTAAATTTATAACTTATATACATTACATATTAAAAAGAAAATTTAATCTTTAAAATGTTCATGTCAACATGAAGATGATAGACTATCCTAATCCTGAGCTCCAACCCCATGTTAAGCGCCGTCTTCGGACTTGAGAACTAAAAACCCATCAATAAAATAGGGCGAGTATGAGGAAACTCAATAAGTAGGTAAATGAATAATAGTGGTAAGGAAACATTTGATAAATCAAAATCAATACAAATAAACCATTAACAATCTATGATTAATTCATTACACATGCTAAATGCATAACAATGTAATAATGTCCACGTGCTTATGATACACATGCTCTTATACTTTGGCTCATATAGCCCCATGCTAATTCATGCTTAAGATCAAAATGTATATGCTGCCTTATCACCAGGCATCACATTCATGTACATTTAGTTTCATTCAAGTCTACTTAAGTAAGAGGCATTAATCTATACATTTTCATTTACAAAAACAATGAGTTAGTTGGTGAGCTCTGTGAAACCAATAGTTTGTAAAAGTTTCTGGTTAGCTTAGAAAACCAATAAGTTAGTTGATAAGCTTGGAAACCAACATATTTATGTTAGTTGGTGAGCTTAGAAATTAACATGTAAAAGTTTTTGGTGAGCTTAGAAAACTATTAAGTTGTTGGTGAACTTGTAAAACCAACAAGTGTTTAGTGGAACATAAGTTTAGTGAAGGAGACTAACTCAAAGAAGTGGAGTAGTAACCTAGGAAGGGTCAAACCACTAAAACATCTTATGCATATGTGTTATGAGTTTCACTTTCCTGTATTTTAAGCACATCTTTCAAGTTATTGTACAAAAGTTTTAAAAGCACAATTCACCCACCCTCGTGAGCTACCATCTAGTTAGGGACAAACATTCTTTGGTTTAACATTAGTCTGTAGAAAGTGACGGACGAATTAGACTCTTCACTTCATCTTTAGGTTTGTCTGTAGTAAGTTATAGATGAATGTGGACTTCTTCATTCCTAGACAAATATGTTTGCTTTCTAAACTTCTTCTTCCATCTGCTGCCTTTCCACTATTTCTTTGGATAGTGTGAGATTTTGGATAAAGTAATCAGATTAACATCTTTGAGCATATTTTGAAATCTCTGTAACTCAAACTTTCTGAAATGTGGCAGATGGTATGAGAAAATACCTGTAGTCTTGCACTTTGAAATTCAAATGAGTTTTTTTATGTTTGATTCTTATTTAACACTTAGAACCCTCAAGCGTTTTGTTCTCATCCAATGGATTGTCTATTTTTACAATCCAGAAAGGTGGGGACTATCTGGAAGAAGATTATTATGAGATAGAGGTTCTGTAGTGTATTGAATTTGCAATATGTGAAAATAGTGAATTTTCACTATAGCAACATCACAGTAGCAGATCACTATAGCACCACTTTGTCTATAGTCAATGATAGACGAATTGATTATCTGCCTATTTATTTATAGCCATTATTATAGCTGGTTACTAAAGCAAATCACTATATCAACTCATCCGTTAATTCATCTCAGCAATTTGTCTATGGATACTATAGCAAATCATTGTAGCATACTTTGTCAATCAATTTATCTTTAGCTTTGTCTTATATGACACTTCGTCTGACACATAGCAGTACTGTGGAAAAATTACTATAGCAGCGTACCTACACTTAAAAATTTCTACACTTTTGCTACCTTGTTAACTTGACATTTCATTATATTTTCCATTGTAAATCACAATATAATTATCCATATAAAGTTTACATAAGTTGTAAAGCATGAATATGTAATTTGAATCATGATTTATTTTTATAAACTCATCTAAGCATTCATTTTTTTCATTCAAAAATATATCTACACTTATATCAAGATATATATGCTTGCATAAATGATATCCCAATAAAGTATGCATATTTCAAGCATATGTTTCTACATTTCAAGCTTCTTATACTAGAAACATCATTAGCAATAATCAAGTCTTAAGACAAGTTTTGTTGTCCTCAAAATCATATAATAATCACAATAGATAGTATAGGGGGGACTTTGTCAAGAGTTCCTCATGATATTACCGTAAAGTAATGCCCAGAAGGTGGGGCATTACAGATAAGGTAGTAGTAGTATGCATTGGCAAGGATTTCCCTTGTCAATTTGTTAAAAATTAGAGTGGAAGTAGAGTTGGGAGAGAGCTAGACATGGGGGAGGGAAAGCCCATCATTTTTGGGCATGAGATGGGGCTCGTGGAGTACTTAAACCGGCTCCATTCTTGGTACTCTAATAGTGCATGTTAAACCATGTACATGCAACTTTTCTATAATACTTTTTATCAATCCGTTTACAACAATTCAAGCAAACCGAATGCCATCCACATGTTCTCTATCATCATTCTCACATTTACAATAGATCACATATATAATTCCTCTTGAATTCCCATGAATTAACATGCATCATTCATCCAAAACAACTATTTTAAGGAATTGCCTTACCTTAAAATTCCAGGGCATAACGCTTCTTCTTTTTATTAGATAGTTAGTTAAATATAATTTCTCCCCCTAAATGAGTGCACTTGATTTTAATTCTCTCTTATTTCTCTATTATTTCTCCCTCTTTTTGTTATTACAAAAAAGATGCAAGGGAAAGAAAATATATGCAATAAAGAATGTTCATCAACATAGAGTTCTTAGAAATAAAAATAGGAAAATATTCCATTGCATTTTAGTACAAAGAAAGTTAGAAGCAAAGCTATTTTAGTGTAAACATAGTTGCAGTTAAATTGTGAGAAGTGCAGTAGGGATGGGGTGGATGGAAGAAACAAAGGAGGTAGAAAGATTGGGGTGGACCCCAATTATGATCATTCAAAAATGTTTTGAATCATGCATAGGCATGCATCCATTACTTTTGGGAAGATCACATCAGAGGAGCCAAAGTTTTGGATGGGGGGAAAGAGTGATGCTACTATGGCTTTTTCTCTTCTTTTCTCCTTCCTCTGTATTGGCCTCTAGATGTGGTTTAGTTAAGCTTTGGGCCATTTGCTTATATTATGATGATTCTCATATTCTTCAAGGCCAATCTTTGCAAATCTTAAGAACATAGTATCTCTTATAGAAATCCATTCTATCGCTTGATCTTTATCTTCAGAGATACTGTGAACTATTTTTGAAGATTCATCTTCAATCCATGACTTCTCAAAAATTTCTTTATCCAGACTTCTTTGCTTCAATGAATTGAAGTCTTAGATTCTTCTTTGCTTCTACCAGTAAACTCTGTCCATGCTATCTTGCAAACACTCTTACTTTTCTTCATGGTGGTGAATAGGTTTGTGTTATGAGAGGAGAAGATAAAGATGATTCTGTTGGTATCGAGGGGGGGGGGGCTTGAATTGAGCTTCAAATTTTGGCTCATAGCTTGAAAGATGCGCTTTAAATAAAAGGAAGTAAATTTCACAGCACATATGCACAAGATTTTTATGTTTGGCCCTTCATAGGTTCCTACTCCACTTCTCCGAGTTAGTCTCCTCTATTGATCTTAGGATCCACTAAACACTTATTGGTTTTACAAGCTCATCAACAACTTATACGCATTGGTTTCCAAGCTCACTAAAAACTTATACACATTGGTTTCTAAGTTCACCAACTAACTTGTACACGATGGTTTTCAAGCTCACCAACAACTTATACATGTTGGTTTCCAAGATCACCAACTAATTTACTGATTTTCTAAGCTTACTAGAAACTTTTACAAATGGTTGGTTTTTAGAGCTCATGAACTAACTCACAAGTTATCCAAATGAAAATGTATAGATTAGTGTCTCTTACTTAGGTAGATTTATACAAAAAATTAACATCATAAATAAATGAATAAAATATATAATAAGATCAAATTTATTGAACTCCTTTGTAGATGATGTAGATGTAGCTTTGAATGCTTTGGCAATGTTTAAGCAGTTAGAGTTAAACGAGGGAAGATCTTGAATGCTCTTTTTAAATGCTTGAGTCAGAATTTTTTTTGTGTTTCTCGGTTGTTTTGTGTGTTGTTTTAATCATCCTTTTATAAGCTTTGAGAGTTAGCCATTGCAACCTTTAGCATTTTTTGAAATGTTTGGCAGAGTTGCTATGACATTTTGCATTTTTTCTGGCTTCAAAAATTCTAAGATAAGTCTTCAGAAATTCCGACGTTAACTTTTGTAAGTTACCGTTCGATCCACCACTTATTAGAGTTTCTGAAGCAGTTCTTCAGAACTTTTGAGATAAGTCATAGTTTGTATTTTTCTTGGCTGCATACTCTCAGATTCTTTGAAGGTTGATCTTGCTGTCAACGGTCATATTTTAGACTTCTAAAGTACTTTTGAAAAGCTTCTGAAGCATCTTTGAAGCTTGAAATTTGCTTCTGATATATTTCTGGAGTCTTATCATTTTGAAGACACCTCTTAAGAGCTTTTAAGTTACTTCTGAGGATCTTCTGAGTACAAAGTTAACATTTTGAATTGCTTTTAATAATATTCTATGTGTAGATATTTCTTCTGAGTTAATCTTGAGGGTTAAATTCAGCATCTGATGTTCTTATTTTTTGAAGTTACTTCTGATAGCCTTCTGTATTGTTTCTGGAAATCTTCTGATAAGGTTTTGAGTTCAAAAACTTCTTCTGGACTAATTCTATACTACTATTATCAGTCTTTAGAAACATATCTAAGATTGGAGGCTCTTTTGAAGTTGTTCTAAAGAACTTCCAAATGCAAAGAATTCCTTTGAAGTACTTTTGAAGTATTTCTGCAATTTGAGAATATTTTTGCACAACCTCTAAAGTGTGATATTGTTACGCCTTGACTCTAAAGAGGTTCTAAGTTATCTCTAAAGGGGTTCTGAAGTATATCTGATTACTTTTGAATGCTTTTATGCTTTACATCTTATTTCAGAAGAGATTCTAACATGCTTCTAAGGAGGTTCTAAAGCGGTTCTTGAATACTTATGAACTTCTGAGCTTCATGAACACCATGTCCTTGAAAAGATTCTAACATGCTTCTAAAGGACTTTTGATTGATTTTTATTTGAGCATTCCTTTTAGACTATCTTCTTTTGAAGAATTAATGTAATAATCTTACAATTAATGTTGTTTATTACTTGTAGTTACTCTCCTTAATCTATTTTGATATGCAAATGTTGCATCACTTGGAAAGTAACATATTAGTACATTAATTCTTCACTCATTTATTTTTTCATCATTAAAACTAAGTTTTTAATCTCATTCATCATCAAAATCAAGTTATAATTTTTAGTACCCATTTAGGAATTGGTCCAAGAGGGTTAGTAGCAGAATATTTTGGTACCCATTGCCATTTAGATACTACTAATCTATGATCTGGAGATATGGTTGTATTTATTACTTTAGCAACAATTTTTGGTACCCAGATCAAGTTCTGTTTGGGTTCTAGTTTTCTTCCATGATTGCTAATTTTCTTTCTTTGATTTTCTCCACCTTTCTTCTTTGCCTTTAGTTTAAATAAATTAGAAGTCAACATTTTTTTAATGGCATGATTTTCTTCTTTGATCTGCTTAAGTTTTATATTAAGGTTAGTCTTGAGCTGAGTATTTTCTTGTCTTAATTTAAAGCATTCATAGATTGTTCTTTCCAACTCTCTTTTTGTTTCCTTATGTTTGGCTTTTAAAGTTTTGAAATTTGAATATAATTCATCAAATAATTCTTCAAGATTAGAAGTTTTTGGTTTTGAATTTACCTCATCTTCAGAGATAGCCGTGAAGCTTATGTTAAGTCTAACCCCTTTACTATCCTTGATTTTGATGATGAATGAGATTTAAAGAACTTAATTTTAATGATGAACAAATAAATGAGTAAAGAATTAAGGTACTAACAGATTACTTTCCAAGTAATGCAACATTAAATATCAAAACAGATTAAGGAGAGTAACTGCTAGTAATAAAAGGTGTTAATTGTAAAATTATTACATTAACCCTTCAAAGAAAGATATTCAAAAGGAATGGTCAAGTAAAAGGTCGTTCAAAACTCACTCAGAAGTACTTTAGAATTATATCATAAACAAAATATGAAACTCAGAAGCACTCAGAAGTTACTAGAGTAACTGAGAACTATGCCAAAGGCAAATCAGAACTTCCTAATAATCAGGATATAGCAATATTGTAATTCAGAAGACAAACAGAAGTTTTCTCAGAATTACAAAAGCACATCAGAAGTAAATCATTCTACAGTCAAAAATTCTTCAGAAGAACAAACAAAAGCAATACTAAGGCATATATAATTAATCTAGAAGTAAAAATGCAAGTTAGAACCTTCTCAGAAGATCTTCAAAAAAAAGACAGAGAAATGTCAAAAATAATATCAATCCTTAAAAGTATCATTCAATATTCAGAAGTATCTCAAAAGAAATATTAAGGCATATAGAAATTATGCTAGAAGAAACTATGGCATCATAGAAACAACTCAGAATACTAATACGCTTCATAAACAAAATGTTGACACGTCACCAGAAGCAACTCAGAAGAAACTTAGAAGCATTCTCAGAGGCATTTTCAAGAAGGCATGAGTCAATGAAGGATAATAGAAGCAAATCTAAGTTTCATAGGTAAATTAGAAGCCACTTAGAAGTTCTTTAGAAGCTTAAAATATGATCGTTGAAGAATAAAATAATGCATAGAAAAACTAAAGAGGATACTGCCAAAAATTTACTTATCATAGAAATTTTGAAGAACCACTTCAGAAGTTCTGTTAAGCTATAAATTGAATGATAGAAGTTATGGGCACTTTACTCAGAAATTTTGAACCTTGATAGAATGCAAAAGTCATTACTAACCCTGCCTAACTAATTTGAAAATGATGCCAAAGGTTGCAATGACTAAATCTTTTCAAAGTCTATATAAAGATGATTAAGTCAACACTTAATATATCAGAGAACATACTAAAAATCATTTTGATTTGAGAAAGACATTCATGACCTTCCGTCATTCAACCCTAATTGGTACAACATTGCCAAAGTATTCAAAGCCTTCAAAGCCAGATCTATGCCAACTTCAAAATCTATTTGAAATTATCTCATTGCATACTTTGTTCATTTAATTGAGTTTTAATTTTCATACATGTCTGCCTAAGTAAGAGGCATTATTTTGCACATTTCATTTGAAGAAACAAGTGAGTTAGTTAATAAGCTCTATGAAACCAACAATGTGTAAAAGTTTTTGATTAGCTTTGAAAAACTGGTAAGTTAGTTGGTTAGCTTGGAAACCAATATATATAAGTTAGTTGGTGAGCTTGAAAATCAACGTGTAAAATTTTCTGGTGAGCTTGGAATACCAGTAAGTTGTTGGTGAACTTGTAAAACCAATAAGTGTTTTAGTGGAACCTGAGTTCAGTAAAGGAAACAGACTTAGAAAAGTGGAGAAGAAACCTTGGAAGGGCCGAGCCACTATAAAAATATTATGTAGTACTGTGAATTATTCTTTTTTTTATCTTAAGCACATCTCTAAACTTATTAGCCAAAATTTTTGAAAGCTTAATTGAACCCCCTCTTGCCTCTTGAGCTACCATCTAGCTAGGGACCAACAAGTGGTATCAGAGCAGGCTTCACTAGTTAATCTTTAAGTACCAGTATATTAACTTGTGAAGAGATTCAAATGGCTAGTATGTTCCATAAAACATCTGTTGAAGGGCAATCCACTTTTAGACCTCCATGTTTTGATGGAATCAATTATGGGTATTGGACGATGAAGATGCAAATTTTCTTGATCGCCACAAATTACTAGTTGTGGCTTGTAGTTAAGAATGGAAAGAATGTTGCAAATACAGAAGATAAATATATAACAGAAGATATTCAAATAGTAGAACATGATGCTAAGACAAAGAATTATCTCTATTATGCACTACCTTTGTTTGAATTTTTTGCTTGTGACTCTTTTAAGGAAAATTGGGATAAACTTTAGGTAGCATATAAAGGTACAAATCAAGTAAAAGAAACTAAGATTAATTTTCTAGTGTAGGAATATGAAGCTTTCTCCATGAAAGAATCATAAACTATCTCTGAAATATTTAGAAGTTTTAGAAAATCATAAATGGACTGAAAAGCTTGGGAGAGAAATATGAAAAACTCGAGTTAGTTAAGAAGATCTTGAGATCTGTACCTAGATTTTAGATGCCTAAAGTGACTGCTATTGATATAAATGCATGATTTTGATGACAAACAAAATTTGATTAAAGATTATGTACTAATAGTTGTTGCCAAGATTTTAGTATGTAGAATTAAGTTGCAAGTCTTACAAAAAATGAACATAGAAAACATATTCCAAGCCATCAAGGCTTGGGCAAGTAAAGAAGCAAAAGACAAAGTGCCATTACAGACAAAGTATGAATGAAAAAGAGTCAACTATTTTCATTCGTTTGTCAGAGTGGAAGATTATACCTAACGAATGCAAAGTAGTGTGCATACAATAGAATTATTCTATTATAATCAAGCCACAGTTAAGCCAATAGTCATCTGTTGAAAACAAACAAAGGCAAAGAAGTGTAGATCTTCTAGCTGAGTAGTGAAAGGTCATATGGTAGAGCAAAGACTTCATCTATCATAAGTAAGCCAATGATCATTTGCTATGAATAGACAAAGCAAAGAAGTGTAGATCTTCCAGCAAAGCAGTTAAAGGTCATATGGCAGAGTAAAGACTTCATCTATCATAAGTGAACCAATTATCGTTTGCTATGAACAGACGAAGGGGAGAATTGAAGGTCGTATGATCGAGAAAAAAATTTATTTGGTGGAGCAATGGAGTTTATCTTTTCGACTAAGCTCATTTATTATCTATAATAGATAACCCAATAGACGAAGCCATGAAGAAAATTCATCTGCACCTCAATGCTTAGTCTGTCACTTATAACAGACAACCCATCAGATGAAGCAATGAAGAAAATTCATCTACGCTCCAACATTTTGCCTGTTACTTACAAGAGAGAACTCAACAGATGGAGTGCTAAAGAAACAAGTCATCCTTGCTTTTACAGATCAACAGACAATCCACAAGGCAAAGTATTGGAAAGGATAATTCGTCTGCATCTATCTATTACTTATAATAGACAACCCATTAGACAATATGATGAAACGATATCTCAATGATTTGTCTGCTACTTACGAAAGACAAATAGGAACTTTGTCTGATGAATAGCTGGATAGATACTTTATCTATCATAAGTAAAAGATGAGCAATGATAAAGCCGAATCATTGATCTTTGCTTAGTATTAATAGCAGCCTTTCCAAATTGATGAAAGAGTTAGCCATTGCAGCAATCCCTTGACCAAAGCTTATTAAGAAACTGGAAATCATCTTCTCCAAGGTTAGCATTGTAGGCATTTTAACATATGAGGATTAAGTAGAAGTTAGAGAATTCAAATATGCTAATTAGAATGGTCTTCTATCATTAATGGAGCCCACCTACCACCAACGACTGGAATTCAAAGCAGCTATAAATGAAGCATCGTTGGAGCAAAAGGAAGTAACCAAGTATCAAGAAAATTATTTAAAAATCCTCTTGAGAAAATTTACTGATCTAAGCTAAACCTTCTGTTATTCTTCAAAAGTCAAGAGCCTTGTATTCAAACCTTTCTCAACTATCTTTGAAGGCTCACAACCATCTTTTGGGAAGATCATTTACTTTCACATTAAATTTTCAGAAACCTTCCCCTGTGCTTATTAAGAAATACCTTTGCTTCAACTTTTGATATTCATTCTTTGTAAATTCCTTGAGCTAGTGGTTAAGACTAGACTTAAGAAGAGTTGTGACTATCTGAGTGCAGACAAAAGCTATTTATTCACACCCCCTAGAGCTGAAATTTAGAAGAGTACTAGAAGCCCTATTAATATGCCCCCTAAAGCTAGAATCTAGAAGAGTGTTGGGAGCGCTATTTTATTTCTACTATTATGAATAGTGGAACCCAAGACACTAAGAGGAAAGTATTCTTAGAAAAATGGAGTAGAGAGTTTACTCAAACCACTATAAAAATCTTTGTGTGTTATTTACTTGTGCTTTAGTTTATTGAGTGATTGATTGCTAGAAGGACTATTAATCTTAAAGGGTTTGATTCTCTTTGAGATCACATTGATACATGCATGCATGACCATGATTAAGGCCTTCTTTGTTATGAACTACATGAGCCAAATAGCCTACCTTGTGATTAATTTTTCCTTTGGTTGAGCCCCTTTGAGCTTTATAGACTTTTATTGTGAACCTATGTTACAAGCTTAAAAATCAGACAAGTAATGTCTTTACCTAAGCCATAGAGCTAGTGGAGCATGGTTTATCATTGTGCTATGTATGGGTGTGCAAGAAATAAAGTGTGAGGGTGTCAAAATTTGTGAAATGACTATTATTGGTGAAATAGAACATGTTGTTCTTAAAAAAATGTCAAAGTGAAAAAAAGAGAATGAAAAAAAATATATCAAAATTCCAAGGGAAGGGGTATGTTTATACATCATGTATTCAAAGATAAAGATTTTGAAGAAAATAAGTGATTGTATATATCTTATATACTTGAGTTTGAGTTGATTTACTTGTACTTAACTAATTTCAATGGCTTTTGAGCTACGTCAACAAATATTTCTCACCTTTACCCTAAATCCCATTACAACCCATAAAAAGTCCTTATGATTCATGATATGCATGTGATCCAAGTGATGGAGAATGAGAAGATATGCAAGCTTATGGTAGATCATTTCCATTGGAATGAATTTGAGTGAAACATATACCCTTCAATTACATAAGAGAAGAGTGATTATTTCTATAAGGATTCTACTTATTTAGTTTAATCCACCTTCAAAAGAGAATGCTTACTGAATGATTGTAGTTTGTGTTAGAATAATTTGTTCATGATATATTATGAGTTTTAAAAAGTTTTGGTTATCCTTTGTTTATGATAATTGCAACCTTGATAATCTTTTGGAGGAGAGTGAATTTGAGTTTTGCTCGAGGATGAGCAAAAGTTAAGTGTGGAGGAATTTGATGAGAATGCAAAATGTCATATTTTATTCCCTTAATACTTAATCTTTTATATCTATTTGATTCCTAAATATACTTATTATTCTTATATTTTCTTGGAGTGGTTAAGTGCAAAAATAAGTCAATTGAAGGATTTTAGACAATTTTAGCATTACTTCATATTTTGGGCACAACTCTCTCATCTGACCTCTGATTAACATGATTAAAAATGTTCTGGAAACAAACAAAAAAGTTCTACAGCTTTTATGTTGGGAGTTGTGAGAGATAAGGACTACATCAAGAGCAAATACCGGAAGAATGCCAAAGTCAAGATGCAGTGCAGAGGAGAAGCACTGGAGGCAACAGACCGGCGCTGCCGGTGCCAACCCACTTCACACCACCACCCCACTGAAGGCAGCAAGGTGGCACTGGAAGTGCCCAACTCTGATCAATATTTTTTGAAACCTACAGAAATTACATATTTTGCATTTTTTAACTTTGTATAAATAGCAACTTTTAAGGGTTTTTGGTGGTTCTTTTGCTAGGGTTTGGAGGAGGACTTCTTGGCAGCTTTCGATAGAGAATCTTCTCTCTTTTCTATTTTATTTTCTTCGTGATTTCATGGCCATGCGTCACTAAGGTTTTATTCTTAGTTTAAGGAGATAGAAGCCTCAGAATCATTATACTGTGAGATCGAATTTGATTTAATTGTTTAATTTATACTTTGAGTATTGAATGTTCTTCTTTGATTCATGATTATAATTGTCATGTTTAATTGCTAGGAGGCCTACTAGTTTATTATTCATTGTAATCTATTGCTAGATTAGATATTAAATCTATAATTATTTGATCTCTCTAATCTACGAAGCAACTAGGGTTTAATAATTTACTGCATCAGAGATTATTAAATCTTAGGAAGAATATTTGACTAAATTAAATGCAACCGCATGTGCTTGTGTTGTTTTGGTTTCATCAATCTCTACAGATCTTAAGGTTGCTATTAAATTAAATCTCTAGTGTGTGTTTGAGGTTATTTAGTAGTTAGGTTTAATTGGATCGCATGTTTCTAATTAACTATGTTGAAGGAGAGATAGAAAATATAATTCCAATGGTGAATAATCAAAGTGTGAATTGATTTATAATTGTATCAATGATCAGTTATAAGATTCTGATGGTGGATGTTGACTTGAACTAAGGTTTTCTTCTATGATAGATTTCTTTCACAACATTATTCTTATTATATTCAAAACTCCTGTTCTTGTTTACATTGCATAAAATTAAGCTAGATACTCCTTGCGGGATCGACCCTTATTCACTATATTATAGGTAATTTAATTGGAGTAAGGTTCTAAATTTGGTTACCTATGATAGCACACCAATTCTCTACCCAAATAAGGAAATTTTCAAGTTAAATGACAAGGCATTGGGCATAACAAGGGCTAGGGCATGAAGTTTGGGGTGTAAAAGAAGAAAAAGAATGGATAAAATGAAAAATAGAATGAAGTTTAGCCTTTAAAAAGTTAGATTTTCCACTGCTCTAGTGCATCATAGAACTGATGTCACAGCATCGAAAACTTGTGTCGTGACTATAACTTGCTGTATGCCACTAAATTTTGCCCATGCTGAGTTAATGCCACTGTATCCAGTACAATGCTACGACATCCAATTCTAATGCCATGGCATCCACCTCGTTGGATGCCATAATGTATTCCCTCTTCTATAACAATGTTGTTACTCCCTTTTCTAGTGTTGCGGCATCAATTTGCTACCCCCTTATTATTGGATTTTTCTCCACTTTAAATTTTAATTTCTCTCAGGTATTTAATCCCTCATTAATAATGACATATTAACATAATGAAATTACATTATAGTACATTATATTCCTCCTCAAATACTAAAATCATACCAATGTTTAGCCCACTACTAAACTCATCAAAATTTTTCTCATAAATTACCTTTACTCATATTAAATTTCAATACAATTCTTATATTTATACTTTAAATCATCTTACAATGCCCAAATACATGTTTTGATGAAACGTTTCCTCATGTTCAACACCTTGGGTGTTACACAACACCATTAAACATTCTATAAATTGCTTTCTTCTCCTCCTGACTAATTGATAATCTCTAGTTAAGTTCACATATATTCTCCCCCATGACTGATTCATGATCATACCGCATATTATACCTTTTATATTCTCTCCCTAAGATAATTTTACATTATATTCTCTCCCACATTTTGTCAAAACAAAAAAGAAATAGACTATTCCATACATAAGAAACATTTCATAGAAACAAGCACTTCATTGCATTGCATTTCAGTACAAACAAAGATATATCAGAGAATACAAACATCCAAAATACAAAATAGGTTAGCCTAGGAACAGTCATCCTAAGTGTAGAGGGGAAGTGCCCAATTATGATCCTTCGAAGAAATTTGAAGGCGGGTAGAGGCATGCATCCATTACTTGGGATGAGATTTTTTCAAGTGTGAGAAACCAAAGTATTGGATGGGGGATGGGAAGAGGAGTTGTAAATGTATGTAAAATACTTGTTACTTTCTCCCCTCTTCTCTTCAAGTGCCCAGAAGATGGTAAATATTGATTCAGGGCTTTGTGGCTGAGATGAAGATGAATTTCATTTTATGAAAGCCAAATTTTGAAAAGATTAGCTTTTGATTTGCTTATAGATTGAAAACAACACGAGCCCTTTCAGAAGCATGGACATCCTAGTGAGGAATCATCCTTTGTTTCTTCAATTGCTTCCCAATTTTAGACGCGCTTTCCTTCCCTCTTCACTTTCTTCCTAAACCTCCTTGACCAGACTATTCCAACTTGTTAGCAATGATAGCGTAGAATGGCAAAGATGGATAAATATAGATTATGGGAGAATAAGTAGGTAGTTGATATGATTTTCAAGAAAGAAAGAATGAATGTTTACCAAAATTAGAATATAATGTGATTTCCAATAGCTGTAATTTTATTCCAACAAGAAAATGAGACCCGACCTCAGGAATGATTTTTTAGATGAGGGATATTATATTAAATAAAGATTTTGGACAATAGCGATATTTTTAGACAATCATAGGTGGATATCAAGAGTTTCAAAGAGAAGGTTAATAACTTCAGATAGAAGCTTTGTCCAAAATGGAATGGTCATCAATTTTTAAACAAAATTAATTATCTGAGGTAGAGTGAAACTTCAAGTATTTGAAGTGTAACTTAAGATAAATCCTAATCAAATCAAAACATCTCATTCACGCAATTTATAACATAATTTCAAACATAGAGACCTCAAAATTTTATGCTGATGCATTCACATTGGTCATCCCTAATTCTCCTCTAATATTACAAAAGGTTCCTAACAGCAAGGGCTTAGTGAAAATGTCTATAAGTAGAGCATTTTTAGGCACATATTCTAAATATATATCATGCTTTCCTATATGCACTCTAATAAAATAGTACCTAATCTCTATATGATTGGTTCGTGAATGCAAAACAGGGTTCTTAGTTAAGCATATGACACTAGTATTATCACATTTAATGGGTATTTCTCTATACTTCAAACCATAATTTAGAACTTGCTGCTTCATCTAAAGCAATTATGCATAACGACTTCCAGCTACTATATATTCAGCTTCTGCAGTGGAAAGGGTAACACTAGTTTGTTTCCTAAAGAACCATGAAACTAAACTACTTCCTAAAAAACTTATAGGTTCCACTAGTGCTCCTTCTATCACCTTTGTATCCTTCAAAGTTTACATCTAAATGTCTAATTAATTTTAAACTAGTTCCTTTGGGATAATAAAGCCCCAGGCTTAGTGTATCAACAAAGTACTTAAAAATTCTTTTTACTACAAAAAGTGAGACCCTCTAAGACTACACTAAACGAAATGTCAAGTCTAGATGCAGGAAGGTAAAGAAGAGATTCAATCATATTATGATATAACTTCTGATTTATAAGTTTACCCTTTTTGTCCTTATCTAGCCCTGTCGATGTGCTCAGTGGAGTGCTTGCTGCTTTTGCTTCTTGCATTTTGAACTTCTTCAGCATCTCTTTAGTACATTTGGATTAGCAAATATAATTTTCATCATCTTTTTACTTAATTTGCAATCCAAAGAAGTAGTTCAAATCACCAATCATACTCATTTTAAATTTAGCTTGCATTATCTTTGGGAAATCTTGGTACAAACTTTCATTAGTAGCACTAAATATGATATCATCTATATAAATCTAAACTATCAAGATATCCATGTTAACGTTCTTAGTGAACAATGTAGTATTAACTTTTCCTCCTTTGAACTGACGATCACTTAAGAATTTGCTCAACCTTTCATACCAAGCTCTTGGAGCTTGTCTTAGTCTATATAATGCTTTGGTAAGTTCATATACACAGTCAGGTTGATGATTTCTTTCAAAACTAGGAGACTATTCTACATAGACTTCCTCACTTGATTATTCATTTAGGAGTGCACTCTTTATGTCTAACTAAAATAGACTAAAATGCTTGTAGGATGCAAAAGCAAGTAGCATCTTAATGGCTTCTAATCTTGTTACAGAGACATATGAATCCTCAAAATTGATTCCTTCCTTTTAGGAATGCCCCTCAACTAGCCTTACTTTATTTTTACAACAAGTCAACTTTCATCCAGTTTATTTCTGAATACCCATTTAGTTTCAATTACATCAATATTTTTTGGTCTTGGAACTAATTTCCATACTTTTTTCCTTTCAAACTGGTTTAGTTCTTCTTGCATTACAATGATCCTATTTTTATCAGTTAGAGCTTGATTACTGCAAGTAGGCTTTATGTTAGAAATGAATGCATAGTGACCATAAATGTTCTGCATAGATTTTCTTATCCTAACTTCACCATAGACATCACCTATGATTTGATCTCTAGGACAGGCACTAATAAACATCAAATCAATAGGAGGTTGATAAGGAACATTACCTTTACTTACCTCCTCCTCACTATTTGGGTCTTGGATATCTTCATGCTTTGTGGTGTCTTCTCCCCCTTGATCTTGTAATTTTAGCATTTGAAATTTCTTAAAAACTTCATCTACATCACTATCAGTCTTCTTTCTTGGGATTAAATTAGTTTCATCAAATTTAACTCGCTCAAACTCTTTTACAGTCTATGTTTTCTTAATGAAAACTCTAAATACTTTACTATTAGAAGAGTAACCAAGGAAGATAGCTTTATCAATTTTTGGATCAAACTTCCCAAGATTATCTTCATTCTCCCTAGAACTTTTTGGATAATTTACTTTCATTCAGCATGATCCTTGCCATTTCCTAAATTATTCTATTCTTTCTTTTCATAACTCCATTTTATTGAGGAGTTCTAGGGGATAAGAAGCTATGGTGAATTTCTTTTTCCTCATAATAATCAACAAATTTTTTGTTTTCAAATTCACCACCATAATCATTATGAATGGATACAATCAACATTTGCTTCTCATTTTGAACAAGCTATGAAAATGAAAAAGTAGAGAACATTGAAAACACTTCATCTTTGCTAACTAATAGAATTACCCATTTGAACCTAGAGTAGTCATCTATAATGAAATACACATATCTCTTTCCTCCAAGGCTAATAATATCTAATGGCCCAAAGAGATCTATGTGTAATAGTTCTAGAGGTCTAGATATGGACACTTTATTCTTAGGATAGAAGGACACTTTGGCTTGTTTTGACACTTGACAAGCTTTACATATCTGATTCTTTTCATACTCCATTTCCTAAATTATTCTTTTCTTTCTTCTCTATCATTCATGTTCACTTTTTTCTCATTAGGACATGCTGCAAACATGTGTCCTACCCCACATTTATGGCATGTGGGAGGATTTTTCTTTCTTTCAGTCTTCTTCTTCTCTCCTAGTTGTCTAGGTTGTCTTCTTAAGATATTACCTCTATTGCTTCTCATGAACTTTCTAATGTTTCTAGCTAGCATGGCCATGTCATCTTCAAACTGTGATGTAGATTCATTGCTACTCTCCTTGCTTTGAAAGCGATGGTTTTCTTTTGTTTAGCTGGCTCTTCTCTTTTGCTTTTGATCAGCTCGCATGACATTAGAGAGATGATGAGATCATCTATCAAGAGCATGTTTAGGTCCTTTGCTTTTTCTATTATAATGATTTTCTGGTTCTAGGACTCTAGTTGCACTCCTAATATCTTTGAAACTTGTCCAAAATTGGAAACTTCTCTTTCTAGGCCTTTCAAAGTGTTAGTATTCTTAGATAATCAATCATACATTTTTTATATGCTCTCTCCTTCCCTTATTTTAAAGTTTTCTATTTCTCCTATCAATATATTCCTTTTGGTCCCCTTGACCTATGAGGATCTGTCGTAAATAATTACTAACTTATCCCAAATGTTTTTAACAGAAGTGCAAGAAGACATTCTATCGAACTTAGGAGCAGACAATCCATAGAACAATGAATTCATAGCCTTTGTATTGTTTTGAACTCCAGTGGCCTCTTCTCTAGTCCATACACCGATCTCATTAGTAGGAAGGGTGACTCCTACTTCAATGGCCTTCCAAGAATCCATGTTGTTGAACATAATAAATTACTTCATTCTCAACTTTCAATAAGCAAAGTTAGTTCCATCAAACAGGGGTGGCTGGGTAGACAATTACACCTCAGCAAATGCATGAGTAAAGGGTGATGGGTGTGTAATTAGATCACTATAAATATTTATGTAGCCTACTCTAATACTACTTGTTAGTCCCGAAGGTTAGGAAAAAACTCAAGAGGGGAGGAGTGAATTGGGTAATCAAAAACTTTTGCTAAAACCCCTTCTTGCATTAATATCCCTCTAGTAAATAATGTAATCAATAATTAGCACATAAATGATCAAGACACAAGGATTTTTATAGTAGTTCAAGTCAATACTCTATTTCACTCTTCCAAGAATACTTTTCTCTTGGGTTCCACTATCTCACTATAGCAGAAATACAATCAGTACACCCAGTACTCTTTTGGATCAGCTCTAGGAAGCCTAAACTAGTGCAACTCACACTCTTCTGAATCATCTCCAGGGGGCATACACACAGTGCCACAAGCACTATTCTAGATTAGCTCCATGGGGCATATAATAGTGTAACTCAACACTCTACTAGATAAGCTTCTAGGGGCATAAACATTGTAGCTCATGTCTACAAGACATGCTTCAATAGATAGCCACAACTCTTCTTGAGCCTGGTATTAAATACCAACTCAAGGAAAATATTAGAGTAAGAGTACAAAAATCAAATACACTTGTATAAGTGTTTCACAAAAAGCTTGGGGGAAGAAATCTAAAAGTTGAATGCTGAAGTAAATGATCTTCCTGAATGGTGGTTGAAGGCCTTTATGAATGATGTAGAAGATTCAAGTATGAAGGCTCAAGTGAATAGAAGAATATTAGGCTCTATAAAGATGTAGCAATGAAGTATTTTGTTATTTCTTAGTTGTCTTCTTCATCCCACCATTACTCCTTTTTATATTAGCTTTTAATTTTACCCATTGGTGGTAGGTGACCTCCATTAAATGTGGAAGACCATTCTAATTATATCTTGTTTGAAATGCCATCTTCTAATTAATTCTTATTATTTGCAATGCCATTCTTGCTAGAGAAGAAGAGGAGTTGTTGGTTTAGGCAAACATTGAATGAAGAGTTGCTGTAATGAGCTGATTGAATCATTATTTTGGAAAGAGGTTCATTAAATTTGGATGAAGATAGAAAATTTGAATTATCTGAGGAACAATTTTGGAAGACAATGCTTCTTTCGAGATTAATTTTGGAAAGAGACTTCTTTTTCAGCTTACTCTTTTTGGATAGTCATATTGTCCAAGATTTGATTTCGGACAAACTTTGCTTTCATCTTTGGATGAAATTTTCTTGTTTTGCTTTTTCTGAAGTTAGTTTCAGACACACTTGACTCTTCATTCTGGATTGCATTTCCGAACAAAGTTCTCATTAGTTTTTTGGCTTTTCTCGATCGGTCAAAGTTCTTCACTAGGCAATGTTTGAAGGTAGTTATGGATGAACTTCAAGTTGCAAACGAAACTATTTGAAATGATCTCGGACAGTCTTGGATTCAGACAAAATGTTTACTTCTTTAGTTTTGTCTTAAGCTTTGCTTTATCTGAAACATCTATCTTTTTTGTTAGTAGGGAATTCAAATAGATTGAAGTCTTAGAGCATGTTTGTTGGGCCATGGAAAATCAAAGGGAGCCATCTAGCTGTAGCCGAGCAGCTGTCCGACCGATTGATGACACCAGC